>JAAGKR010008143.1:0-32807 GCA_011419295.1 Clarias macrocephalus | reverse complement strand
CGAGCACATCACCCCTATCTTATCTACACTGCATTGGCTCCCTGTGAAATTTCGCATCGATTTTAAGATACTACTTTTGACATTTAAAGCACTAAATGGGCTCGCGCCACTGTATTTGAGTGAACTGTTAGTGTCTTACGATCCGCCACGCCTACTTCGATCAAAGAATGCAGCCTGCCTGTCAGTACCACGTATTATTAAAACTACAGCAGGGGGCAGAGCTTTTTCTTACAAAGCCCCAAAGTTATGGAATAGTCTTCCTATTAATGTTCGGGACTCAGACACAGTCTCAGTGTTTAAGTCTAGGCTAAAAACTTATTTATTTAGCCAAGCATTTTTCTAAATAGATTAACCTTAGGTAAAGGAGCAGATCTGGGGGACTCATGGATGTAGAGTATTCTGGTGAACTGGTATGTTTAGATGCTGTCCTCCCCACTCTCATTGTTCACTCAGGTTTATTGACGGTGAGGTGATTGGTTGCTTTACATCTCAGGGAGCCCTTCATGTTTGTGTTTCCTTCTGGCTCTCCCTTTTAGTTATGCTGTTATAGTTAGTCCTGCCGGAGTCCCTGCTTGCACCTTGCACTAATATACATTCACCTTATACATGTTGACTGTGACCATACCTAACTGCCATCTCTCCTTATTTTCTGTTCTCTCCTTTTCTGCTCTCTCCTCTCTCTCTCTCTCTCTCTCTCTCTCTCTCTCCTCTCTCTCTCTCTGTCTCTCTGTCGAGCTATACATGTTCGCTCCTGAGTTACCAGTGATCCAGACCCCTCTGCCCTCTGGACCTGTCTAACCCGTCCTGGAGTCCTGCTTCTGGTTGGAGATCTCGTCGCATGGATGCCCCGTGTGATCTGCCTGGATTCCTATGGTGGCTGGGGATGGTTTCCATTAATCCTATCATCGATTGATGCTCCGGGGACCTGTGACTTCAGTTGTTTGATAGCTCAGGACTGGAATCTCCTACAGTCTACCTGTGCCTCCAGGAACAAACTGGACTCCTTTTAATTTTAACACATCTCCTGTTACACTGAACTTTCAGTACACATTATTATGCTGATCAATCCCTGCTATCCGTTATCACCCAGATGAGGATGGGTTCCCTGTTGAGTCTGGTTCCTCTCAAGGTTTCTTCCTATTACCATCTCAGGGAGTTTTTCCTTGCCACCGTCGCCCTCAGCTTGCTCATCAGGGACAATCTTATCATTTTGATTCATACACATTGCATACAGACTTACTTCTTTTTATTGTGTAAACCTGCTTTGCGACAATGTCAATTGTTAAAAGTGCTATATAAATAAAATTGACTTGACTTGACTTGACTTGACTTGACTTGACTTCAGGTAAAACTTAAAACTAGGTCAACACGTATTGCATGGTAAAAATTAATGACATTTGATATCATGATGTATTATAAACATTTCATAAAAGTCCTTAAAGAATGCATAGAGCTTGCATGGCAAGAACACAATGTTTTCTTATGAAATAAAATGACTCATCAGTTAGATCAATTAAGACCGCACAGCAGCATGCATTGTGTTTAGTGTGAGACAAGATCACAGAGACATTGAACTCATAGAATGTTAAGAGCTCAGGAAAGCTGTGTTTCTGCATCCTCTGTACAAAAGAGTGATAGGATTATCCATGATTAATTGCAAGCTTTTAACATTTGTTGTCACTTGTGTTGCAAAGTCGTGATTTGTTGCGTGATTTCGAGTTCTTACACCTCTAAACTAGAGAAAAGCTTTTTGAGAGCTTTTTTTCAGAACACAAAAAAGGACATCGTTCAGAACACAAACTAATGCATTCCAGTATGTATGGTGAAGAACAACATTTGAAACCATCTTTTTCACATTTTTACCATAAAAATTTAACTGCATGTCAACTCATACCGAATCATCTACTTGTGATGTAATTTGTCTGTGATACTCAGCTGCTTCATTGCAAACACCTCAGGAAACACTTTATTTGAGCTCATGCTGCAGAAAATTTAAAGGACTGATCAGTTAGAAAACATTGTGCATTCCAACTTTTACTGGACAGGTCACTTAGAATATCCTTGATGAATTGTAATTTTCTAAACATTATCACTTTGTTGCCGTTCTGTATGTCAACACATTTTGCATGGTTCAGACAGGGCTTCAGAAGGGAAACAGTGTAATGTGAGCTGCTGGAGTTCAATTAAAAGAGAGAGATAACGTGGGTTTATTCAAGAACGTTACATAATTTTGAGCAACATCATAGTGTGTTGCTTTTTTCCCCATCATCTGGGGCTTTTTGGAGGTCTAAACATAAAGTTCCTCCTTTTCTTAAATGATTCTAAAGTCTGTAAATGCTCCACAATGCCTTGCAGTATATAAGATAAAATATTTTTGTGAAAGAACTTTGTGATCACGATATGAGTTTAGAAGAGTAAAAGAACATCCGCATGGCCTAACAGACGAATTCCATAAGGTATTCCAAGATTATGTTTCTGAATTTTTATTACCAGTTTTTAAGGAATTATTATTCCTTAAAAATTATACCGTATAAAATTATAAACTGTAAAAAATAAAATCTTGACTTAACTCAAAATTTCAAGGCAACTTGCTGCACAGCTTTTTTGAGTTAACTCCACTTTTAACCCAAGTTGTTGACTTAACTCAAAAAAGCTGTGCAGCAAGTTGCCTTGACATTTAGAGTTAAGTCAACATTTTATTTTTTACAGTGCGTGTGTTGAACACAAACACTTTGTATGCTGTTAAAATACTTTTAACAATATTACTGGAAGTGTACTATTATCATAAATTATATTTAAATGGATTCTCTATAATGTCAGCTAAACAATGGTGACAATGTACTGTTGTTCGTTTCAGTTTTCTCTGTTATTTATGACTAAAAGACATAAAAGGTTAAAAATGTATGTACATAAAATAAATAATATGCAGTTAAGACAGCTAAAACATTATTTAGAAATTATTAGTTATAAAGTTCATTGTGGTACAGTTTATAAGGTGTAACAGTTAAAATAAGACACCTAAAAAATTTTTTTCTTATGTTTCCTAAAATTAAAAATGTTAAATTTATTGTGTCTGTGCTTAACTGTGAACATTGTCAAACAGGTCACTAGATGGCGCTTATTGCTAAGGAGGAACCTAAAACCGCACAGAGGCCAGTGCTCTAGGTTAAATCCTGCAGCCAAGCTAAACACAAGTTAAAGTTTTGTGCTTCTTTGCTCCTAACTACAGGTGGGTTAATATTCCTCAAAATAAGATGTAAATACTCTTGATTAAGACATAAGAGTGTTGAGAATCTGTGGTGGTAACACGAAAACATGTTAGGAGTTTTGCTGTAATGTGGTGAGAAAGATGTTTAGCTATGCACTATTATGCTAGGCTAATCGACCTGTAGCTAGTGAGTACAATAGCATATGGAGCCATTGCCACAGTAAGCACCAGAAACATTAAAGGGCTAGTATACAGTACATATATTTTCTTGGTATCATTTGTTTGTAGTCATTTTATCACGTTTGCAAATAAATTCCTGGAGATACAAATGTGTTTTCTTATTATTTACGACGATGAAAAGAGTTGAATTTAATTTCCAATTTCTAACCTTGCCATTATCTACTGAACCAACGTTGTGCCAATGTGCCAATCTGAGGAACTATCTTGTTTAGTTCATCCTGCTATTCTTTGGACTCTTCTATATAAGTATAAGTAATAAACAGCTAATATGGAATAACTAATTATATTTTAATGGTCTTACAATTGATAAATAATAAAGGATATTTGCTTTCATATTCTAAATTCTTAGAGAAATTTGGTATTCCAATACTTCCATGTGAATATAATATTGTAGTTGATACAATACCATCAGGATTTGTGAGACTTTTGCAGGGCTTTATTGACTCCTTTAAATACTCAATTGCTTAAATGGTATTGATATTAAAGACAAAAAATATAATACATTTTTTTTAGATGTTTGATTCATTGCCCTTCAATATTTCAATATAATAATATTTTGGAATAGTTAATTTGGAAATTAATTTGAACAGTTTCTCAAAAGATATAATGCTGATCTCTCTGAATTTTGTTCTTTCTGTGAAATGTATGTGGAGTCCTTCTTGCATCTCTTTTCTGAATGTATATACTCTGTTACATTTTTGTAAAAAAAAACTTTATTTACTGTAATGAGTGAATAAAAAAATTATATAAGAGAGATACATTTTATTATGATAAAGATTTCGAAAAGAGTCACATTTTCATGTTAAATCTTTTAATATTAATAGGCAAAGTATATATACACATATGCAAATGGTCAGAAAGAATGCCTATTATCTCCCATTTTAATGTTGATTTGACAATTTATTTTTAAACATTACACTGACTTTTAAGCTGGAAAGCAACTAGAACTATGGATACATTTAAGGAACTCAATTCCTCTTTTCTATTATAATTATATAAGTATACCCTCTTGCTATTGTTATTGTCAATGTCATTTTCAGTTGTATCTTATGTCCCTTTCTATAATACAATGTGAATAATGTTTATAATGCTTTATACATGTTTATTAAGAAGACAATAAAAAACATTACCTTTCTGTGATTAAAAAAAAAAGGGTTCAAATTTTATGGTCTCCCTGCCATCCTGTAATTATATTGTACCATTGCTAGATAACGTGTTCCGATTGTAACCTGAATTTACAAAGTATTTAATATATAACATTCTGAAAACAAAAAGTTGGGATACAATAATGCAAGCTAATTTGGCTGCTTTACTCTGTGTTTTACGGTAATTATTTTGCGGTGAACTTTCCCTTATAGATCAGCTGACTTGGCTTGGTTAAGACGAGGAGAGAAATAAGGAAAAGAGCTATGGCTGCCGAAATTCATTCAAGGCCACAGAGCTCGAGACCTATACTGCTTAACAAAATCGAAGGACACCAAGATTCAGTGACTGCTGTTATTTTAATCCCGAAGGAAGACGGAGTCATAACGGTCAGCGAAGACAGGTACAATGGTCCTGCGGCTCCTTACAAAATTCGTGCTGTTAGTCGATTAGCCAGTTAGGCTAGCAAGCTGTTTGCATGACCACGGTTCGAACGTTCATGAAAAACTATCATAATTATTATTATTGTTACCGTTGTTGCTGCTGTTGTTAATTGACAGAATTAAACGTTAATACGTTAGATTAGAAGGTAATGAATATTTAATAAGACAGGGAGGCGCTACAGGTGCCCTAGCGCCCTCACAGACAGACTGAAAAAAATGTTTTTCCACTGTTTTTTTTTCCACACTAACCAACTGATCACGGCTTATTGACCACTCCTTTGTTGCATCACACTACGTTTCCTGCACTGCTTAATGAATTATGCATGTTTGCACCACACGCGGTTTATAAATCTTTGCACTAATGTAAGTTTTGTATATACAATAACATTTTTATTCTGTTTCGATTATAAACTTAACGTTTCACCCCTGCACAGTCATTGATTGTACATCAACATATATCCTACATATATCATGTTTAAATAATATATCCCTATTTACATCCATACCCCTGAACATACTCTATATTGCCAAAAGCATTGCTTTCCTGCCTTCACGTGCATATGGATTGAGTAACATCCAATTCATCCAACAATCCAATTGTTAAGTGCTTGATGTTAAATCAACCGCAACATTCAGGAGAGACAATTGTAGCGGGGTGTGAAACAGATCAAGGAAGACCAGTGGAACAGGAGTGGGTTTCAAAAAGTCGTTTACTAAGGTTGTGAAATTTATTTTAATTCAGAAAGTAAAGAGAGAGTGTCACCCAAAACATAGAAAGAAACAAAACAAACAAACCTTATGTCTAAATCCTGAACTAACTAACAGAAAAGAAATACAAAATAAAAATACCCGAAATCTTCAGTGTATTCGACATTCTAACTGACTCCCTTAAAATAAGGAACAAAAGTACATGGGAGGCGTGACACTCAACCTAAACTAACAACTGACTAATTTAGTAGTAAAAAAAAAAAAGCAAAGCACCAACATGCTTCCTGACAATGAAGTTGAACTTGCCATGTAGTAAGCCAAACCAAAACTCCAACACATTACATCACTGTAAACACACACAGTTCGATACAAGTCTTATAGAGAGATTTGAAACACACAACAAAGCAAACTTCCGTATGACTGAAAGTACAATAAAACAACCGGACACATTGGAGAACAAGGTATGCTGGCAAGGCGCACACACACACTGAACTCGAGGCCTCAAATACATCAGCATGTCAGGGGATTGGCAGAGTGTCATGATGATGATTCACAGCCCAGACAGCCAATAAACTCAATCCTAGAAGTGGAGCGAGAAAATACAACAAAAAAATGAGAGTGAAGAGGGAGAAAAAAAATAAATAAACAGAATACACACATGGATCGTAACATGTTAACAAATTGCCC
This sequence comes from Clarias macrocephalus, assembly GCA_011419295.1. Classification (NCBI taxonomy): domain Eukaryota; kingdom Metazoa; phylum Chordata; class Actinopteri; order Siluriformes; family Clariidae; genus Clarias; species Clarias macrocephalus. The sequence continues at coordinate 26,378 of JAAGKR010008143.1, read as the reverse complement.
TTTGTGTGTAATGGAGTGTGAGTGTGTGTCTGTTTGTGCCATGTGATGGGTTGGCACGCTATCCATGGTGCCGTGTCCCTTGCCGAGTTCCCTGGGCTCCCGGCCCCATGCAACAATACTTAGGATAAGCAGGATGGATGGATGTGAATGTTAATTTTCTGATGTCTAGCAGTTAGTTTATGAAGATAGTGGTTTGGAGATAAAATAACTGATTTCTATTTAAAGTCTAAGCCCATGAGAAAACTTCATAATGTCGAACTGCTCTTGTTGTCAATTTCCTTTTTGTGTGCCAGAAAACTTTGTGGTTCTGAAGCTGCAGTTCTGAACTGACAGGTTTACAATTTTTGTTTCAGGACTATCCGCGTATGGCTGAAGAGGGACAGTGGGCAGTACTGGCCTAGCATTTACCATACTGTGTCCTGTGAGTTTAAAGCATACATGAATATTCTGTTAAACTGTTGTCAATATTCAGCATTAAACTGATCTCAGTACAACCATTACATGACATAAAATTATTTGTAGTACATACTGTACTGTAAGCTTGATCTACCAGCAGTCTCTTCGAATGAAATAATTTGCATTAATTGAATATGGTTGCTTATATATACTGCTTTGGCATTCCTTGTGTTAGATAAGAATGGTCTTTTGCTTTTGAGAATGGCAAAGCCCATTCTTTTGATTTTGCTATGCATTTGACGATATTTGGATTTTAAATCAAAAGATGAATAAGGGACAATTGATCAGAATTTCACCATTTATTTCCAGATATTGACAACTAGGTAGGTTTAAATCAAGACATGATTGATGGCAGAGCACAACATTTATAGCTGAGCAAATGTTCAGAACATACAGTCTTTAAGGACGTAGCACTTAACACAGTGGTACCTTGGCATGCAAATTTAATCAGTTCCAGAGGTGAGTTCTTGAGGCGAAATTTTATATTGCGAAACATGCATATAAATAATGTAAATGCAAATGATCAGTTCTAACCACCCAAAAAATATTTCCAGTTTCCAACACTATAATCATATTTTTGCATTTAAAAGCAAAAATATTTAGAAAAGATATGTAAATGAAGTAAAATATGAAATAAATGGACAGTAAAGTCTACTTACAATTAATTTATGATTACTCTTCGGACGGGCTGCTTTTAAACCGGAACTGCATGTCCCACTGTTTTCTTTTTTTATATCGTCCTTGATAACATGTACAGTAGCGCAGCAACATATTGGGTTTTTATAAGGCTGCCGATAATTAAAAAAATATATAGCTTTGTATACAACGGACAACCCATGTTAGTTGTTTTTGAGACAAAGTCAGAGAGGCCAGATTGAAATGGTTTGGGCATATTCTGAGGAGAGATTGTGAGCATATTGGCAGAAGGATGCTGAGGTTGAAACTGCCAGGCAGTTTTGGTCTTCTAGAGGAAGACCAAAAAGGAGATTTATGGATGCATAGAGAGAGGACATGAAGTTAGTGTGAGAGAAGAGGATGCAGAGGATGGAGGCAGATGATTTGCTGTGGTGACCCCTGAAAGGGAACAGTCGCAAGACAAAGAAAAATAATTTTTGGGTGTAATTTTTTTCCCCAGCGCTGCATAATCCTTCTGTCTCTTTGTGGATGCATCAAAATTTAATTACTCACCACTGGGACCCATGGTGCTATGTCTTTGTGAAACGTTGCATAAAATTAAAACAAATATATGAACAAACGCTATGTAAACTCACTTCGCTTGGCTTTCGACTGATTCGCAAGATGAGTTGTTCGTATGCAGATGTACCACTGTACTTGTATATACCTTTCCAAAAGTGCATCAATCTAGCAGTCAGTTTGGGTCATTGTCTCCCTTCATGATGATTCCTCCGAGTTAGATTAGATTAGTTTTTTCACAAATTGCCAGACAGGACAGGTTTCTGGAGACTTCTGAATTCATGTTGTTGAAATAAATTCAGTAAAATTAGTAACTGAGATCCAGAAGCAACCAGCATCTCAATCCCTGCCACCAACATCACATTCTTTTTTTAAATTCTGCTTTGGAATTGTCCCTTTTTTTTATCATTTTGGTGGCAGTTAATCTTGGTTACTAAACCTTTGTGGGTCATCTCTGTTTCTTTGGAAATTTCAATCTGACTTTACAATTCTTACTGACATTGAGGGGTATGTATGTGGTATGTCTTCTATATTTATTTTTGGAGCCTTCAACCCTGCCTTGTTGCGATAGTTAATGTCAGTGGTGTTTTTGGGGTTTTCAATGATTCTGCAATATTTCTGTCATCATTTGCTGTTTCCCTTGGCCTTTTGGTCTGGTTGTTAGTACACTACTGATTTTTTTTCTAGGACATTCCAGATGGTTGTATTGGCTAATCAGTGATACTACTTTATTTCCCCTTTTTTTGTCAGCTTCAAATTGGCTTGTTTATTTCCCATGCTCTGCTGTCTGGATTTCATTTTGGTTCACCATTTTATCATACAATGCAGTCTTTGCAGGAAAAACTCAAGCCAAGAGTAGACATTCAGAGCTAGTAATAATATAAGTTTAACAGTGTTTCCTTGGGTAACAATATTTTTAATAATTGAAAAATGGGAGGGTTCAGACTTTGTTTAACAAATTTAGATTTTAAGATCAGGAAATGAAAACAAACTTTTATGTTGATCTTTTGTCCCATATAAAGCAATTCATTGCAAAACCTTAGTGTATAGCATAAGCATAAGAATTGGCTTTGCTATTCCATTGCTTTTAGAGTACTTGGCGTACTGTATATACATATTCAGCTAGAATTTTGTTTGTGAATGGCCCTCTGCTTGTATTGCCTATTTAATTTGCATATTTAGGATCCAGTTTCTGTCTTAACAAATAAAAACAATATGGATCAAGATAAAGAATTTAGCTCATGTTCATATTTCGCAATCTCTGTTTTTTTGCATCTTTTGCCTCCTCCCAGCTCCATGTACATGTGTGGCATACCACCAAGAAAGCAGACGGATCTTCATAGGACAGGACAATGGATCTATTGTGGTAATTTAATCTCTAGTCCCTTCTACTGGCCAACTGGTCTTTCCCTGGATGCAGATCCAAGTGGAAGTTATTACATTGGTCGCTTCAAAATATCTAAAACCTGAAGTACATGTTATTGGATTTCATCTCTATTTAAATCCCCTAAAAGTTAGATGCAAATAAATAGTTGTTAGGACTAGGGTTGGGTACCGAAAACCGGTGCCAATACGGCACCGGTACGTATATAACAGGTATGTACCGGACCGAAACAGAACACAAATTTTGGTGCCTAATTTCGGTGCCACTTAAATGCCTGAACTGTCGATTGAAATATTTGTTCTCTGGGGCTATGATGACACGGTTGTAATAAGCATTAGATTCATCAACACACATGATCGCTAGTAAAATTTAAATACTGAATTCATGGGGTGTCAGAAATGATCAGAAAAACGAATTAATTCCTTAATTTGAAAAATCTTGAGGACTTTGGAAAGCTTTGATAATACAAATTCAAAACATTGTTGCAGTAATGTTACTGTCTATTTTATTTTTGTAGATTAAAAGTTTATTAGATTAAAAAACTAAAAGTACAAATCATCAGGAAATGAGACCATCTGAGACGCGCGTGAATGCAGCAACTAACGTTACACTTGCTCTGACGGCAGCAGGTCATCTACCGCTATCTTAACTTGCTAAATGAAACAATTTTCGTTAAAATGCCTAAAACTAAACGGTCGAAAGTGTGGCTATATTTCACAAGAAAGGATTCCGACACCGCGACGTGCAGCAAATGTTTTACAGCAGTTGCGTGTAAAGGGGGAAACGCATCAAAACATTTGAGGGCACACGGAATAAACTTAAAAGCAGAGGGATGCACCTTGTTTGACAGCTTGCGGATAACAGCTGGCACTATCGGTGTGGATGACCCCAGCTCCAGTCTTACCAACCGTACCAAAAAGGAGTCCACCGATTATGATGACGACAGCAGCCTTTCCGCAGGTTAGTTGTAGGCTAATGTAATGTTAATTGCAAAATCTTTGCATGCATGCTAACAAATGGTCAAACGATTTGTAAAATACTAATGTAACTTGGGTTCTGTTTATAATTATGGCTTTCCAGCTAGTATTTAAACTTTTAATATATTGTTCTTTGTATTTATATTGTATTTAAGCATTAAATTTTTTGTTCAATAAAAATGTATTCTTGAGTCATCCACCATCATTTTGTGGCTTTTGCAAAGTATTGGTTCAAGCACTGTTTTGGCACCGGTACCGGTTTAAAAGTATCAATTTGGCATCGGAATCGAAAAAACCCAAACGATACCCAACCCTAGTTAGGACTGGTTATCATATCTATAAATACCCATAAATAAAAATTTTATGGTTGGAAATGTAAAATATAATTTTTCTTCATGTGTCTAATAGGCAGCATTTGTCTGCCAGCCTGCTGTTTTTCTGGTCTTTGTCCACAATCTTTTTGGTTCAGATGAAAATGAATCTACTACTAATCACATTTATATATTTAAATCAAGGTTGGAAATCATAAATTCAATACTGCGTTTCAAGCAGGGGTGATTCTGGGATCAGATCTTTGCAACACGGAGAATGCTACATGTATAATGCCTTGCTGTTAATAGTAAATATCTTTTTCATGCCACATTAAAATTAGAATTTAAATGAATGTGTTGTGCTTCACAGAATATTCGGCAGAAAAAATCTATATTTTCAAATAAATATTCTTATATGCATAAGAGTCTTTCCCCGAGAAATTGACTTGTCGCAACAATCCACACGAAGTGCTTCTGGCTTTTTTTTGCTGTTTGTGTCCAGCATTGAATATTTATTTCATCTGTTATTTGACCATGGCTGAAAATAATCGCTGGAATGTGGTAGTGAGTTTATGACTGAAATAAAGCTACTCATCGACATGTGAACCTGCGGTGCTACTGTCACTTTACAAAAGTTAAAGCCTGATAGAATTGTGCGCAATATATGCCAAGATTTATGGATTAAAAATACCGACACACTCCTCTGTGCTCTCAACAGCTTGGTTCTGTGCGTGCAGTGTCTCCCCTGAACACTCAACGAAACACCCAATTTCTGTGCGTGCATGCACGTGCAACACGTTTTTTGTGCACCCGACTACCTGTATGCTTGCTCAACTTTGTCCAATGTTACAAAACTGCCACAAAACTAGCCAATCTCAGCCTTCCACACACTACTTCTGATTGGCTGTTTCTTCTCTATCAGATGGCACTATCGACCGCAACGTGGTTTACAAGTGTTCCGTAAACCGAGCAAACATTTAAAAAAAAGTTTTATTCGGAAACCGAGCAAGTATTAGTTTACGAGCGCCGAGTATCATTTATCACGCATGCGACTCTTATTTTGACACCGAGCGTCACTCTCTCACCTTCCCCCCCTCCCCCCACCGCTTCCCAACACACACAAACTCTGGTCGTCTCTTATGAGTGTGCGCTCGCAATTTGACACCGACACACACGCACAGATGCTCTCTCGCCTTTTCACCCCCTCAGAAACACACACAAACTCTGCTCTGTCGCGATTCTTTTCAAAGGTAAGGTGCTGGTTCATTTGTTTTTTGTTTGTTTTTACTTTACAGCAGTGATTCCCTTAGTATGTGCTCATGCCAGGTCAGAGAGATTTCTTTTCCCCTGTTAAAACAGTGTTTCCGTGTTTGTGTGTGTCCGTTTTTTGAGAAACTTAAGTGATTCTGTTAGTATGCGCTCACGCCAGTCTCGCTTTTTTTCCGTTAAACCGGTGTTTCCGCTGTGTTTATGCGCTTGTTGTGAATCTTAAAAAGTGAGGTGGGGAGAGGGAGGAGGAGTGTTACTGTGTAAAACGAGGCGAGTGAAGGGGCTAATTCCACACACACACACACACACACACACACACACACACACACACACACACACACACACACACACACACACACACACACACACACACGGCGCGTGCGCGCACCAATGGAAACACTTATCTGTCAGGATTTATTTGTTTTATTTTCATTTTATAGCTTGTATAAATTATTTTTATGTATTAATTTTTTGGGGCTGTGGAACAAATAATTTGAGTTTTCATTATTTCTTATGGGAAATAATGATTTTGTTTACGAGTGTTTTGGAATAGGAGCCCACTTCCAGAATGAATTATGCTTGTAATCCAAGGTTCCCCTGTAAATAAAGGCTTATAAGTAAAGGGACGAGTTGTCCGATTTTGAATTTTAGTCAACGTAGTCTAACGATTAGCTATATGGAAAATTAGATAAGTAAATAAAAACACACAATGGACAAATGAAACTGGTATATACTTATATATACGTAAATATACATTTTTATATTTTTTTCTATTTTCTGGAGAAAAAAAAATGGGCAGAGGCGTCTGCTGCGTTTTGTTAATTCATCTTAAAACCCCCTATTTGCCACCAGCAAAACCAGTTTGATTACTTCATATCTTATGTATAAATTCAAATACATAAATAGGTTATTACACTGGAATGTAACTAGAAATTGCATTTATGACCCAAAAAAATAAAAGCATTGAGATTATATATTTGTCGTATGTTTATTTGATAATAATTCTCAAATAATTTCTTTAAGTTCTTTAATAATCAGCGTGGGCACACTGAAATAGTTAAAAACTTTTGTCTAATGCCACACAAAAAAAAGTTATAAATATGAAAAATAGTAATGTAACGCTATATATAATGTTACATAGTTTTTTATTTTATTTTTTTTACATATCCTTTTTTCAGCACAATCTAGGCAATATGATGAAGTGGATTTTAATCAATTTTAATTATACAAAGCAACTACTGTATACAAACGTGACTTAGTTAAAAAGTGTTTAAACACACAGGTTCATAAGATCATGTTTTTATGGTAGTTTTTGGTTGTTTTTGTGACCTAATAATAACAGTAATGCACACATTTTTGCACAATTAACAGGTTTTTAAAAGGTTTTAAAAGCAATTCTAATTTTGGTTCTACATGATGTATCAGAAAACCCAAATACACAGTGTGATGTCTGGAGCATCAACATTAACACACATGTTAACAAACTGTTTTTTTTTTTCTTTTCTTTTTTAATTGGTCCAGTCCTGTTTGCTACACGGATAAGGGTTAATCCTCCTGTTTTTTTTTTTTTTTTAAGTGCACTCCGTTCACTATGCGAAACTGTGATGCTTTGCAGAGCATGTGCAACATTTTTATGCCTTTTACGGCAGCTGGTATTCGCTGCATTTACTTCCTCTCACTACACCGTTCTGGCACTGTGGGAAACTTGCTCTGTGTGAAAAATGCTGCTGTTTCTTGCTTTCTGCTGTCTACATCCTGCTCTCTCTCTATTCTGCTCAGTCTCTTAGTGTTGCCACCCAAAAATTAACATTCAAATAGAGATTATAATTAATTAAACATATCCATTTAGTTTGTCTATATCGATTCATATTTTTTTTAGCTAGGTATTGGGTTGCAATGAGCAATGCAGAGAGGTTATTCATTTACGTCATTTTGACCTTGGATTTCTCACATGACCTGATCCTGTTTTTGTCTCAAAAAACTTTTGTAACCATTAACTAACTTCTACTTATTCTCAATATCTTCCCAAAGTGCAGACTACTAAGGTTATGTAAACTATGCCACCATCTACTATCAGAGTGTAACATCACACCTTCAAGAATATTGCACAATAAACCATTAGCTATGTTTGTAATCGTTGGTCAAGTCTCTAATTGTAGAACATGATGCATTATTATTATCCTCGTCTTTAGTTGTATATACATATATTTTTTTAATGAATGGATTAATTAATAAATTTATTTATTTGTATCATGCAGGAGTTTCTTATTTCAGAAGATTTTAACAAGATGAATCACATGAAAACCTACCCAGGTAACATCAAAATTACATGCACGAGTGCTTTTTAGTGTTTATATGCTTTTTAATAAAAGAAGAATTGAACCATTGTCTCATAATGCCATGAAAAAATTAGAATATTATTGGAGAGGTTCACCCTCTGTTCAAGATTTATCGCGTCTGTCTTTTGGAGTATAAAAAATTTAGTATTGTCAGCAACAATACTCTGGTAGGCTGTGGCATTTAAATGATGCTCAGTTGGTACTAAGGGGCTCAAAGTGCACAAAGAAAATCTTAGTTTGCTGTTCTTTCTGACAGAAGTGAAACCTGCTACTATTGCCAATTTGCTTCAAGGTTCGACATGTAACAAGATGTTATTTATTTGTAGTTTAAAAGTATGAAAGAGTATTTGAATATCAAGCAATTTGGATTCTGTGCCTCTCTACTCTTCCTCCAGACCTTGACCTCCAAGTAAAATGCCATTTTTTTCATTCAAAAGAGATCTTTGGACCATTGAGCAATGGTCGAGTTGTCAAGCAATTCTGCAATTGTCTCCGGTTCAGGAGTGGCTTAATACCTGGAATACAACAGTTTTAGCCCATTTCTTTAAGATGTCTGTGCTTGGAGGCGCTATCTTCATTACACTCCTTGTACAGTAAAGCTCTCTCAAGTTCTTGATTAACCTTGCGTGATCTTCATAAGGATGTGGTCTTTCCAAAAATATGGTTTGAAAAGAATTACCCCCTTTAAAAATTCCTTTAAAATAATGAAGTTTTGTTTCTTTACATCTTGAAATAAATTTTGTTTCATCCAGCTGAATTTATTCAATGTATATTTTAACACCCAAGTGAAAGTTATAACACAAAATAACAGGTTATAACAGGTTAAACATCTCAGAGGCTCACAAAGCCATTTGTCTTTCAACTGTTATTAGCTGCGTTCATTTAGATTAGCTCATTATGAAAAGAGCTTGGAGCATTTCAGTCCCTCGTAGTTCAGCTGAAGCAAACGTTCAACTGTGTGCAAGGCACTGTCAAAAGATCTCCAGGATAAAGCACAGGCACGAGTCAAGAGATGAATAGGAAAAAATAAAAGGCTTGATCACTGCCTAGAAGCACAGTGAAGTCTTATTATTAAGACGTGTAAGGTATTTGGCACAACACAGACACCATTCCAAACTGGATGAAAGAGCCAGAAGGAAACTGGTCAGAGGGGCTACAAAGACAGGCTACAAAGCAGTTGCAGGAATTTATGACAGAGTGGTCATTGTGTGCTTGTGACAACAATATTACAAACTTTACTCAAAAAAGGCTGTCACACCTGAGCTTTGCAGGAGATTCTGAGGCCACATGGAACAAGGTGTTATGGTCAGACAAGATTAAAATTTTATTATTTGGCCTTAACACCATACAATATGTTTGGTGGAAATCCAGAACAGCTCAACATCCAATGCGGTACTTACAAGCAGCCTGCATCTTTTAATCGAAGTAGGCGTGGGAAATTAAGACAGTTCACTCAGATACTGTGGCGCAAGACCATTTAATGCTTTATAGGGCATAGGGGTGATGTTCTTGTATCTTTTGGTTCTAGTGAGGGCTCTCGCTGCTGCATTCTGGACTAACTGAAGCTTGTTTATGCACCTAGTTAAAACAATAGTCCAACCTAGAGGTGATAAATTCATGTACTAACTTTTCTGCACCGTTTAGTGTCCATACTGTATATAAGATAAGATAAATTTTTAAGATTATCTACATGTGCTTCAAATGAAAAACTGGACTCTATAATCACACCAAGGTCTTTTACTGTTGCACTTGATGGAACAGAAAGGCCATCTAAAGTTACAATGTGATCAAAAAGCTTGCTTCTAGCTGGAAGTGGTCCTATGACTAAAACTTCTTTCTTGTCGGGATTAATGATGGCTGCACGCATTTCTTTGCAGGTCACCATGGTTAACAATGAAAGAACAATGATTTCAAGCATCACCCTCCTTTCAAGTCTGCCATTCTAACCCAATCAGCCTGACATAATGATCTCCAGCCTTGTGCTCGTCAACATTCTCACCTGAGTTAATAAGACGATTACTGAAATGATCTCAGCAGGTCCTTTGATGACAGCAATGAAATGCAGTGGAAAGTTTTTTTTCGGGATTAAGTTACTTTTCATGGCAAAGAAGGACTATGCAATTCATCTCATTACTCTTCATAACATTCTGGAGTATATGCCAATTGCTATTATAAAAACTTAAGCAGCAACTTTTCCAATTTCCAATATTTATGTAGTTCTCAAAACTTTTGGCCACGACAGTAGATATGAACATAGCTGCTGCGCTACTATCTTTTCCAGAATTTTAGAGATAAAGAGGAGGTTTGATATTGGCAAGTAATCGGACAGCTAACAGGAGTTGAGGTCAGGTTTCTTAAGTAGTGGTTTAATAAGTGCTAATTTAAAAGATTTTGGAACATACCCACTGCTGAGTAAAGAATGAATTATTTTCAACAGGTTCCATTGTTCCATTGTATGGTTCCGTTATTATGGCAATCCAATCAAAGTTAATAACTGAAAAAATAATACTGAAAAAGCTCTGTGTAGTAGTTGATGTGAATGTATGTTTAACAAAGTAGTGTGGTGCTGTGCGTACATTCTTACTATGACACACATTTATTGAGTCAAGATAGTGATCTGAGATAACTTGAGACTGAGGAATTGTGATTTCTTAAATCCTAAGGATATTATTAAATCTAAAGTGTGACCTGCTTTATGAGTGGGTCCTACTACACACTGATTTACTCCTACTGAGTCCAGTATGGACATAAATGCTGTTCTTAGAGGGTCTTCTGGATTCTCAAAAGTAATATTAAAATCTCCAACAATTAACGCTTTGTTTACAGAAACGACTAGGTTTGAGAGGAAATCTGCAAATTCTCAGAGAATGTTAGAGTACGACCCTGGGGGTCTGTAAATGACAAGTTGCAGGATCGACTGAGCACACTTAATATTTGTAGCTACACTTAAGTTACTATAGAGAACTTCAAATGCATTAAATTTGTGTACGTATTTTTGTACGATTGTCAGATTATTTTTGTAAATATAAAAAAAATCTTCCTTCTGTATCCAGGAGGACTAGCTTCATTTAAAGCTACATATTCGTTTTGTTTAATACAGGTTTCTGTTAAACACAGTATATCAAACTTCTGATTCGTGATAGTTTCATTAACAGTAAGTGCTTTAGATGTAAGAGCTCTAATATCTGTGTATTCGTCTACTCTGAACTTTTGGTCTCTATAATAATTAAATTACTACAACAGACTTTCTGAGTCTTTCTAAATTTTTGTTTAGCTCGGGGAACAGACACCGTCTCAATATGATGAATCCTAATTTCCGACTGGCCTGGGCTCTGGGTAGTCACAGATTAAGTAGGACTGTTCTGAGACTATGAGCTATACTACAAGAAATGAGAGCAGCATCTTGCTGTGTGGGATGGACATCGCCCCACTGTAGTCCAAAAATTATCACCATCAAATTTAACACAACTTGAGCAGTTCTCCAAAGAACAGTTTGCAAACATTACTAACTTTGCAATATCAAGACATTACAGAGACATATCCCAACAGACTAAAGGCTATTAAAGCAAAAGGTGGTTCAACAAAACACTGACACAAGATGGTGATCCTCTTTCGACTCATGATTCTCTTTTTTTTCCTATTTTTTTTACATCTTTCACTTGAATGTTAAAAGTTGCATTGAGTAAATACAGCTGAATAAAACAAAAATAGTGCCTGTCCTCATTTCAGGCTGTTTCTTTTCTATACCCACGTTCCACGACTCTGTCCCATGCATGTACTTAACTAAACCAAGGGATACCCTGATCGTTGAGTTATTGTTTTATGTTACTTTAGTTTTTTGACCAATACAGAACTCTAGTCTTAATTGTACAGGGAAGCAAGAAATATTTTAGAAATATACTTATAGGTAACCAAGACCATACATGTTTGCATGTTGTTCATAACTTGACTAATGATAAAGCAATTGTACATCTTTAAGGAGATTCCAAGATATCATTAGCTTCATAGAGTTGAACCTTTGCTGCTATTTTGCTACCACAGTTTTAATTAGTCCCAGAAGTTACTCTTTCTTCCCTCAAAGATTTAATGCTTGGACAAGTTAGTTGCATATTTCTTTGTGTCATCCATATTGCATAGTCAAACACAGATGAGAATAAAACATGGTGTTGATATTGTTAAACTACATGTACGTCAGGAGCTATAGGGCATATGTCTACCCGACACCATATAAAGCTATTAACTGCCTGTATTCTATGTCAGCTTGTTTTTCTTTGCATTTTAGCTCATCAGGGTCGTGTGTCAGACATGGTGTTTTCCTTGCTGAGTCAGTGGGTGGTGAGTACAGGGTATGACAAGAGTGTTAGCTGGATGTGCACCCAGAGTGGGGCCATGCTAGGGTGCCACTACTTTAGCTCCTGCGCCTCATGTCTTCAGTATCCTTTAGACACTGCAGGTACCTGATACCTTTGTTCTTCCTGGGATTTTGAATGTCCTGTAACTTTTTCATTCTTTTCTGTATGCAGGTGATGTCTTCTGTTGTCAATGTGTCTGTCTGCCTGGTGTGTAAATTCTCATGTGAGCTTCCTTGACTGCATGCTTAGGTATGATGACGATACCCAGCATGCATTTGTTGGTGACTACTCAGGACAAATCACCTTGCTAAAATTGGAGGGACAGACGTATTCCACCATAACTACTTTGAAAGGACATGAAGGTAAAGTTAACAGATATGTGTACTGTACATACATTGATAATCCACTTTTAAAAAGAACACCTGTGCAACAGCTCATTTTTGAAGCTAGCCAGTACATTACCACAGTGCATAAATTAGTGTAGGTACATGTCAAGAGCTTCAGGTAATGTTTACATTTTCTACACATTCTAGTATTTGATGTGATCTGTAATCACTTTTTACATCGGCGAAGAGTAGAAATGCATCTTGGCTTGTAGAATCAGAGGCTTTGTTGTGCATACAGGTTCACCCAAACAGAACACTTTTTTCCCCCCTCCTTCCAATCTCCCATTGTTCAGTTTTGTTGTTTTGTCTGTGTTCGTGATAGTCTCAGACTCTTGTCCTCGGATAACAGGATTCAAACCTGATGTGGTCTTTTCCTGTTGTAGCATATTCACCTAAACATTTGATCTGTTGTGCATTCTGCCATGTTTTTCTCACCATCTTTGTACAGCGTGCTTATTTAAGCTACTATTCCTGTCAGCTCAGACCAGTCTGGTCATTCTACTTTGGTCTTTTTCATCAACAAAATCCTGGGAGATCGTCAAAAATATTCAAACCTGCCTGTCTTTGTACTAACAGTTAAAGTCGCAGAGAACATTTTCTCCCAGTTCTGATGTTTGATTTGAGCATTAACTGTAAAGCTATTGGCCTGTATCAGCATGATTTGACACATTGTGCTGTTGCCAGATGATTTGAATAATAGAATAAATGAGAAGGTTCATGTGTGTTCCTATTCTAGTGGAATGAGACTCTGGGGAGATATGGTGAGAAACTGTAGCCTTTTACTTGTACATATGGTTATTTACAATTTTTTTTTGGGATGAACGAGATTATATTTATATGCGGTATTGACATCTGTAACAGTTGGTCTGTTCACAAATGGACAGCTACACTTCCTGTGCCAAAAAATTAAAGTTTGGATTTAAATGAGCGAATATGTAAGCCTTTGATTGGATAATTAATGTAGATATTATGTTTCTCTGTTTAGTATGTAATTTATGCACTGAGTAGCACAGACGAAATTAACACTACTTTTTTTTTTTGAGACCACACAGCTCTTAATTGTGATTAACTGTTTTTGACCCTTAAAAAAACTGTAAAATAATTTCCACAATCACTAGGTACATATTGATTGTGGAAATTATTTTACAGTTTTTTTAAGGGTCAAAAACAGTTAATCACAATTAAGAGCTGTGTGGTCTCAAAAAAAAAAAGTAGTGTTAATTTCGTGCAACTCTGAAGCCAAACTATAACTTACAAACAATAACTTACTGAGTATTGAAGCGGACCTACCTCTTTCCTACTTCTACTTTCTACTGTTAATTACAGTACTTCAGGGTTTTTATCCAACTTTGGTTAACTAAGCGCTCGCGCTACTGTGTAAAAGTCACGGTGGGGAAAAGACAGACATGGTTATGAGTGTATAGCTTGCTAGCTCCAGTACAACCCAGCTAACTCCATCTTGTGTCCCTCATGGACTGCCTGTCATTGTATTCGAGTCACAGAAATAACCTGCAGATGAACTCTTACCCAAAAATAAATAAATGCTGAATTTATCTAAATCCAGAGAACACTCAGTCAGATTCTCTCAGTCATTTGCAGAGAGCACAAACATTCTTTTTATAAAAATACCCTGAGCTCACAAAACTCTATACTAATCAGTTTCTTGGGTAGTGCAGCCTCTGTAATAGTGAAGTTAATGGTATTTCCAAAGCTTTAGCGCCTTTTTGAGGGAAAGGGTGACATTGTGAGTTCGTGACACTGATAGTAACCTGTAATGTTAACTCCAGAATTGGTAAACAGATGTCCTAAAATAAACCAAAAGTCACATTTGACAGCTGCTGGCGCTGCCAGTGATTGTCGAAACAGCCGGTAAAAAAAAGAAGAATAAACTGGCAACTACACTGTAAACTAACCCAAACAAATTTTATTTAAAAAAGGCACCACTTACCTTGAATAAAAAGTCCATTAAACTGTCATCTTCATCTCCATATTGCAGTTTGCTAGCCTCAGTCCAGAGGGGGTGAGAAGGGTTAAAATCATGTGATTGCTACTTAGCAGTTAATTGCTGGCTACTGTTAATGTCTTCTTGAGAACAAAGCGCCATCTAGTGATGGCAGCCGGTAAATGAATAAATAGTGCTTCAGTGGGCGTGTTTATGCGCCTTTCGGGAAGAAGAGGGAGGGGGGATCACAGCAGCCATACGTCAGCCATAAGCCATTCACACGGCAGTTGCCCGACCCCGGTAGTTTTGAGTGGCTACATCTGTATGTATGTTTGTGCGCATGCGCGTGTGAGAGATGTGTGTGTGAATGGTAACATTTGTGATATTTATGTGCTGCAGGTGCTGGAAAAAAGCATCACACTTGTTACGACCTCTACCTAGGGGTGTAATGGGCATAACTTAATAAGATCTCTCACCACATTCCCACTCCCAAGTAAAGGTAGCCACCAGGTTTAACACAGTAAACGTAGCCTTTATTTATACTCTGAGTTGAGCAATGCCCAAAACAACAAACAAGAATACTCTACCGGTGCCCTAGGCTTGCCTAGTCAAAAATCAAACACAACATAAAATACAGGTTGTCTAACCTAATTCCTAAACAAAAAAACAGGAGAAAAATACAGAGGTAAAATAAAAAGGTGTCTCACTCCTACAGAGGCTACAAAGTGCTCAATATATACAGTGATTATTTTACTACTAGTTTAACAACACAACGGAAATCTCAAAATTGCTACTCAATTATGGTCTCACGAGTCATAGTTCACATAAAAACGGTTTAGTTAGGAGTGGCAGGGCAGATAGAGAAGGACAGCCATCATCGGTGGGTTGAATATGAGAATGCATAGTTTAAAAGCAAGTATATTTCTGTCCTAAACCTTACTCATCAAAATTGCATTAAAAAAGGCTTAAAATATTTCACTTTAAATCCAGAATACAGAATGAGTGTTTAACTTTTGAAGTTAACATACAAAAGAAAATGTATATTTTGTTTTACAATATTCTAATTTTGCAAGATGCTGGTTGTGTGCGTGTACACTACATATACAAGGGGTGTTCAAAAGTCAAACAAGGACTTTTGATTGTGCAGAATAACACAGTTATGAGAGTAAAAACTTTTTCTCTATATATTCCCTATATAAATATGTATATAACTGCAAACTTGTGCACTTATCCTAGCTGCGAGTACGATTGCTATATTCTACACTTCATCTATAACTAATAAATGTAGTTTGTGCAGAAATGACTTGCATTAATGACCATGATGAATCTGGCTTTAACAAAGACCATCCCAGGAAAGCAAGATGAAACTTACCCCTGCTGCAGAAAAGAAGTTCATTTAGAGTTACCAGCCTCAAAAGTCACGAAGAAAAGCCTGAAGCTGCAAAGCATAAGTAGCAGACATTTTAATATCAACTGTTCAGAGATTATTGCATATTTTCCAATGTACTTTAAAATTGAGAAAGATCATGAAATTAGAATGTGTGTCCAAACTTTTGACTGGTACAAAACTTTATTATTATTGTCACCAACATTGTTTATTAATCCTGAAGACACTAAAATTATGAGAGAAAAAATATGGAATTATGTGGTCAACAAAAATGTGTCAAATAACCCAGAATATGTAAAGCAGCCAGCTTTTGCTGGTTAAGTGCAATGCTGGTTAAGTGTGCTCTTAATTTTGAGACCATGCTTCATCAGCAAAGCACCATCACACCACCACCTCCATGCTTCACAGTGGGAATCACACATTCAGGAACGGTTCACCCTCTCTACGCCTAACAAAGACATGACATATTTAGAACCAAAAATAAAAATTTTAGACAAATCATCAGATCAAAGGACATTTTTCCACTTTTTGAATGTCCATTCCTTTTGTTTGGCCCAATCAAGTCTCTTCTGCTTGTTGTAATGATTTCTATGCTGCAATTTGACCATGAAGGGCTGACTCACATAGTCTCCTCCTTCCTTTCCTGGAATGGTCATCAAGGGACCCAGTTTCATGATAATGTTTGATGGCTTGAGTGTACCGTGCTGTCATCAAAGCTAGATGTAGCTGGACGATTTAAAATATAAAACATATTCTAGGTTGTTTAACTTTTTTTTTTGTTTACTATGTAATTCCATACTCCATGTAATCCCATTCCATGTTCATTCATAGTTTGGATGTCTTCAGTATCAATGTACAATGTTGAAAATAGTAAAAAAGAAACAAAAAACACTAAAGAAGGTGTGTCCAAACACATCTTGGGTTTAAGAAGAATAAATATGAGACGGTCAGAATTTTAGCTTGTATTTTCTGATATTGACATTTAGATGTGTTAAATAACTTTTAACATGTTTTTAACATGTGGAACATGCCACATGGAGCACAGAATCCTATGTGGTACAAGTAAATTATGTGCTGTTTGTTTGGAATTGTAACAAAATCTAAAAAATATATGTACAGTGGAACCTCCTTTGATTGCAAGTAACCTGGTCTCTGAGTGTTTTGCTAGATGAGCAAAATGTTTTAACTTGATAAACAAGCGAGGTCTTGTGTATGCCAATGGATCTTCTCTCGCGTGCATTTGTTGAATTGGGATTCCTCATATATTCCCCAAATAGTTTTACTGTTTAGCAAAGGGGAAATAATTGGCCTTGCTTTTTCAGTATTTTAGTCAATTCAAGTAGCCTTTTATTGTCCTTTCAACCATATATAGTTCAGTACACATTTAAATGACTGTTACTCCAGGACCAAGGTGCCACACATACAACATGAATTAACAACATAAATTAACAATAACTAACTAACTAGCCAAGATACTTCATTAGCTCACTAGCTCAGACAAAACAAATTAACAACTTAAATTAACAAAGTAAAAAATAAACAAAACCAAAAATGTGCTATACAAATAATAATAAAAAAAGGCAAAAGACAACATAAAGTCAAAGTGCAAATGTGCAAACTAGCAGCAACATGACAACACCATGAGATAATGCAATTCTCTATGGTAATGAGTTGAGGTAGTGCAAATTGTCCGTGACATGGTGCATAAAAAACAGTAAACATTAACATTTCATCAGCTAATAAATATGGTGCAAAAAGCAATTGCAGCTTGGTGTGTGAAATTGTTAGATGTTTATAGATCAGTGTGTTTGTACATGTGTGTTTGTCAATCTCGGCCCACTGTATTGAGGTGATTGCTTATCTGAGTGAGTGTCTGTGTGAGTGTCCGTGTGTGTGTGTGGCTTTGGGAAGAAGCTGTTACACAGTCTGGATGTGAGGGCTTGAATGCAGTGAGTGTGAGGGGTTTGTCTGATCAGCCACAATGCTGGTGGCTTTGCAGATGCAATGTGATATAGATGTCTGTGATAGAGAGAAGAGATTGCCTGATCATCTTCTCATTATCACTATTAGTAGAAGGTTAAGTGTATATGTACAGTATATAGAATGTATCGGTCTGGCAAGGCATTGATATCCAATTAAAGATCTTGCTGAGCTCTTTCTTCTGCCAAAAGGACACTTTTCTTAAATAATTTTGTATTATCAATCTAAATCCTAAAGACTTTAAACTGAACACACTGAAATAATTGGTGGCAAAAGTGAGCAAGTGCACTTATGCCCTTTTGGCATTGAGAAATGTATTTTAGGTCAAATTTGTGGACCACATGTAAGGCAAAAGAACAGCGTTTTTAACTGCTGAAGCAGTGTTGTTCAGCATATTCCAACATGAAGAAGAGCTTGATGATGATGGAAAAAGTGAGCTGAGTCAATATCATTATATAGTCTGTTGGAGATGTCAGAGTTAAAAGTATAATTAAATATCATAATATAATTATAATAAAAGTCTGCTATTTTCCATTTAACTTGCTATTAACTTAAGTAGACCTTAAGCTGTTAGAAATGCATGTTAGTTAAGCTTCGGTACTTTATATATTTAAACTGCATATGGACAACATATGGGCAAATCATAATATGTCCACCTTGTCACTGAAAAAAATCAAAGTAGAGTAAATACATTTTCATCTCATAGTGTGATGAAAAGTGGCAAAAGCTATGTCCACAGGTCCACCATGTCATGGGATGTCTTGCACATGGTGGACCTTAAGTCAATTACTGTTGAAGGAAACTGTGTTCTGTTTATCACATAGTTTGAGTTTTGGTTAACACGGTAAGCTTGACAAAAAAGACTACAAATACAATATAATGAAAATTAGGAAATATAGCATAACTATAAATACTTAATGTACTTGCAGCAGTTGTTTCAACCTTTATTTAAGAAGGACAAAATTATCGAGGTCACAAAAGATTTTCAGTCATTATTTGAAGCCAATTTTCCCCCTTTAGTGGCTAAATTGCAAGTTCTGGAGATTCCTGCCCATTTCTTTAGTAGGAAGGGTCAATATTATTAAAATGATCTTTCTCCCCCAAATTCTATATCTTTTTCAAAACATCCCAATATTTTTTTTTACCAAAGATTTTTTTTTTTCAAATAACTAGATTCCATTATTATACCATTTTTATGGGATTACAAAGCCCATAGAAAAAGTAAAGCACACCTTTGTAAACCTAAAGCTGCAGGTGGAATGTCCCTTCAAGATTTTGCCCTTTACTACTATGCTTGTGCTCTTCGCACTATTATTATATGGCTAGATCATACGGTAGCACACTCAACTTGGATCCAATTGGAAAGAGAGGCATGTAGCCCTTATGATATTGGTGAAGTCATACTGTCTCCTATAAAGATAGACAAGGCAGTATATAACTACAATTGTATAATGCATAGTACAGTTCGTATTTGGAAGCTGCTTTGGATTCTGCTTTGGATTCTGCTTTTACACAGTGGAAGGAGTTAGGTGTTCAGAATATTGGAAACCTATTCATAAATGGCACGTTTGCATCCTTTAGACAATTGCAGGTCTGCATGCAAGTAAATTTTGTTTAGATATTTGCAAATCAGGGACTACGTAAGAAAGTATATACCCTGTTTTAGTGAGGCTAATCCTGCTAGGTTGGATGATCTTTTGGGGCTTGGAGGTAGGGTCAGTCATTATCAAAGAACTTACCTTCTACAGAGAGTTTAAAATTGCAATGGGAGCAAGAATTGGTGGAGGAGATATATTTAGGACTATGGACTAATGAACTAGAGAATATTCATACATGCTCTGTCAATTCTAGGCATTGCCTCTTTCAATTCAAGATTATCCATCGACTCCACTATACTAAAACAAAATTACACAGACTTTTTCCAGATATCTCCCCATTTTGTGACAAATGTCAGTCAGATTTAGCCACTCCCTTACATAGTTATGTTCTTTGTTCTAAATAACCCTGCGTTCACACCGAACACGGCGAGAGCGACAAATTTCGCTCTTGCTGCCTCGCCACCAACGCCTGTCGCCGCTCTTCGCCGCTCTGACGTAGATCAAATGCTTTTCTTGTATTTAAAAGGGCCGCAAAGCAATCAAACTTGTTGATCTTGTGGAGACTGACCAAAATGTGGAAAAAAACAAGAAATTGATTGATAGAAAGAACTGTATTGTAGAAATAAACAAATTATAAGCCATTTGTATGGTGTGGCTTCTGTTCATTGTGAATTGCTATTTTTTTATTGTTATGTTATATTTCTTTATATTTTTAGAATCACTTACTAGACATTGTCTTTAATTAAAATAACATTAATAATTAATAAACACCCGTTACCGCAATAATCAACCTCTCCTCCATTTCGCTTGGGAACTAATGTAGCTGGAACAAAAGTTACAGGACTGCGTTTCTCGGAATCCTCTCAAGCGGAGGACCTCTACTTTGAATTGGTTGCCGCTCAACCGTGTCATAGCTCATTACCCTAAAGTTGAGCTGATTTCAACTCCCTTCGCCACTGTCGCCGCGCCGCTCTGCGTCGGCTCACAATGAAAATTAATGACTTCCGGCCGCTTTAACGCTCTCACTGCGTTCGGTGTGAACTCATGGTTAATCTCATTCTGGACTGAAGTATTTAAAACTGTCTGATATTTTACATAGTGATTAAAAGCATTACCTACTTCTTGTGATATTTGGAATTTCTGATAAAAATCATGTCACTTCAAGAATCTCCTATGGACTAATTATGGCAAAGAAACTTATCCTAAGGTTTTGGAAAATGACAGAAACCTCGTCGGCTAAATTATGGTTGGAAGAATTGATTAAGGTACTACATTTGGAAAAAAATGTATTCCTTATG
Source organism: Clarias macrocephalus (assembly GCA_011419295.1). NCBI lineage: Eukaryota > Metazoa > Chordata > Actinopteri > Siluriformes > Clariidae > Clarias > Clarias macrocephalus. The sequence continues at coordinate 5,505 of JAAGKR010008143.1, read as the reverse complement.
GTAAAGAAATTGGACAAATTTGATGAGATTTGGTCTCCTCTTCTCCTTTATCTTGAAAATGCAACCATGTGGTGTTGACCGCACCATTAGTGTGTCCATAGGGTGGGAAGGGAGATAAGGAGGTTGTTTTGTTCCTTATGTTTGTGGTGTATGTATGTTCATTATTATTTTGCTGTTTGTTATTCAGTTTATTTATTTTTGTTTATAACTAAAACCTTGGTATGTAACAATATCTGTTGGATTATTTCAGTGAATACCTTAATAAAAAGATTTAAACAAAAAGAAGGACAAAATTATGGTGGTGATGGCCAGTTCCTCAAAGAGGCAGTCACCCCAAAATGAGAAGGTGGGCATCAATCTCAGGGACATGGACAAAATGCTAAAATTATGAAAAAGGAATAAAAAAAAACTTTTTATTTAGGAATTTGTTGAGAAAAATCAGACCATATGAAAAGTTTTAATTTTGTGTTATTTAATCACTTATTGCCCTTACTGAAGTTAGCAGAGCAACATGAGGGACTTGACAAAATGACTCACATGCATTCAAAAAGAGTTCCTTATTTTGCAAAATGTTTATGATACCTGGTGATTCTGATACCTGTTTCAGTTAAGTTAAAGCTAGCACTTTAGGTAGCTAGCACAAAACAACCAGCACATAACAACCAGTTGCACCTCCAGGGTTGAAGGTTCGATTCCCACCTTAGTTCAGTGTGTGCCCTATGATGGATTGGCACCCTATCCAGGGTGTATCCCACCTAGAGCCCTAAGTTTCCTGGGATAGGCTCCAGGCCTCTGTGACCCTTTACACAGGATAAGTATAGATGAATGAATAAATAAAATAAATTTGTGTACCAGGGTGACAAAGACTTCCTGTTGTTGTAAATACAACCAAAATTGTTTCCCCACATTCTGAAAGGGAAATTACTTACATCAGTTCTGGAAAATGGGACATGTGACACTGCCGACAAACATGAAAATTGTGTTGGCTACTTCATATTGTTCTGTAGCCTACTTTCAGTTGGTTATTGTAACGGCTTCCACATTTTTTTTCTGACCAGAGAAATCACTTGTTGCACTCAACTGATGCCTTCGATGCCTTCAATAGTTAAGTCTTCATCTCAAGAGTCAGGACAATCAACATTGCAAACATCAAATGGACACTGAAAAAAAAAAGATAAAAAAATTAGTATTAAATTTGTGTTGAAGTGAATGACCATGATGCAGTTTGATTAATCACATAATTTATTAAACTTATCTTAATACAAACTACCTAAATTACAGACAAATGATAACCAGGATATAAACAAACATACTGTGTGCCTTCCTGTCAGGATTCAGGGACATTTTAAGAGACCTATTTCAATCAAACACTCATCTCCAGCTTACGGCTTTCAATTGCACCCTCATGTCTTTTCTCTGATCATGCAGCTGGTAAAATACATGACTGATAAGTATAATGTAGGTGACACTGTTTTTAAAGTACCATAATCATAAAAATCAAACAATTCTAAATAAGTCAAATATCACACAACATTTATAACAAACAAACAAACAAAAAAAACCTTTCAAGATGTGACCAAAAATATTCAGAAAGAAAATACACTTTCTCTGCGACAGCTACAGTTATGGCTAAATGTTTTACAGAATTTGTGTTGTACAGAATTTAATAACAATAAATGAATGTAATGCTTTACTTATATTTTCATTAGATACACCCTGGTTTAAAGGCACACATAACTTTTATTAAATCAATAATATCAGAGCAAAACATCTTAAAGTATACTTAAACATTATTTTCTCAGTTTTTCAGTATACGTCCATCTATTAAAGACTGAAATCACTACAAAATCTACTATTTTACTTTTTATTTATTTATTTATTTTTTTTTTTAGGCTCTCCTGTAAAGTTGGTAAAATGTCACTTATGCCCTTCTGGTTTTATCTGTTGATAATGTTTAGTCACAAGAAAGAAGTTCTCTTGTGGCTTGATCACAAGAGGCAAATGCAAATATAACCTCTGAGCAGGTCCAAAGTATCTCTGTGTTTTTAGGAAGCATAGGAGCTCTGTGGTGGGACCCGGTGAAAAGATGGCTGTTCTCCGGTGCATCAGATCACAGTATAATCATGTGGGACATTGGTGGAAGAAAGGGACGCACACTACTACTGCAGGGACATCAGTGAGTAAATACACACAAACCCGCTACCCTACTGTCTTAAAATTTATAAAAATTTATTTAATTTATAGAAGCATTCATATTAACCTTTCCACAAGTCCTGTCATTCAACAAATTGAGGAGATATTTTTTATATTGCTGACATGACTGTTTAAGTGCTTACAGAAAAAAAGACATTTACAAATATTATCTTATTAGCGATGTTTATGATTAGAGTATGGTCCAAGCACTATGATGTTAAAAAGGTTTTAAAATCTCTTTTCTAATTTATCAAATATTGAAGCCTAAAGATTTTTTAAACTATTAGATTCTATAAACTATTAGTAAACTGTTTTCTAGTTATCATGCCCCACAGAGTAGCTGTACATTATATGTATTGTCTGTCTTTTAAAATATGTATTATAATCAAAACATATGTATTTGCTACATTCTACAACTCACTGATGTAGATGTAGTTTCCAAAATAATCAGCCTCATAATTAAGTTTACAGTAAAATAGCTTGACCAAGTGTCTTATAATAGACAGCAATGACTGGGCCTAAACACAGTGGAAAGTGTAGTTTGCAAAAATGTACTAATAGAATTTAAGCTTATTTCAGCTTCTAAATACATTGGGTCCACAATATTAGTTAACTAACAATATTAGTTCTACAATGAATGCTATAATCATTTACAAGTGTAGGTGTAACATAAGTATGTGCTAAGTATGTGCTTTGTCATTGCCAATGATTTTGTCAATGACTTTGTCATTGCTATGATAGTCCTGATGTTCTATAGTTCTGATTTCTGAAAGTGCTCATGTTATTGTGTGTGAAGGGCCCTCTTGTTTTGTCTCACATGCACTAACACACTCATACTGTACATGCACAAACACTCATATATCATATACACACACTCAACAAATATTTAGGGCCCAAAATTACATCAGCCCTATATAGTGTGTCGTGTGCACTGACCGGGTGGCCATGGCTTTTTCTAGGTCTTAACATGCTCAAAAAACACGCAGGATGTGCGGTGCACCCGGGGTGGCAATAGCGGAGCACTATAAGGTGCACAGGACCCTCTTGTTTCCCTAAGGATTATTAGGGCCCAAGCACTATAAGGTGCGCAGGACCCTCTTGTTTTCCTAAGGATTATTTCCAGGGCCCAAGCACTATAAGGTGCGCAGGACCCTCTTGTTTTCCTAAGGATTTTTTTCCCAACCTTTTGGACTTTTTGGGGGTCTTAATATGCTCAAAAACTCATGGAACTTGGCAGACAGGTTGGAATCTGCTGCCATCAGGATGCCTGAGAGTCTCGCAGCCTGGGGCCCCCAGGAGCCCCTACACAAGATTTAGCCAGATAGCTCATACACACTTTCACGTAGGCACACAAGACTTGGTACAGATTTAGAGCAACTCAACTCAACAGGAGGCCGGTTTTTTTAGGTCGTTCCCAAAAACGCACCACATGGATTTTGATATACTCCTCCTAGGGAATTTATACGATTGTCACCAAACCGGGCCGATGTGATCTAAAGACATTGAGGATGCAAAATTGCGGAGAGATTTTTGATATCTCAAACGGGTCTCAAAACGCACACTTATATCACACAAACATCACAAATGTTAACACACACAGGCGCACGCAAACACACACTCATACATCACACACATTACAAATGTTAACACTCATGAACACACACTTGTACATACATACACATCACATCTCACACTCGCATCACACACACACAGAAGCACAAACTATTACACACACATTACAAATGTTGACACTGTCACACATCTCTCGCACACACATTGAGTAACATCATAGTGTGATGTTTACTTTCCAGCATCTGCGGCCTATTGAACCTATTGATTGTTAACGCTCACACACAAAAACACAACTCACACACACACACACACACACACACACACACACACACACACACACACACACACATCATACACATGCACACATACATACAGACACATTACAAATGTTAACACTCACATGCACACACACACGCCTCTCTCACGACGCACACACACACACAAACACACTTATATCACACACACTCCATAAATGTGAACACTTACACACACAAACACATCTCACATGCACACACACCTCTCTCACGATGCAAACACACGCACAAACACACTTATATCACACACACATTACAAATGTTAACACTCACATACGCACACGCACGTACACATAAATACACTCATACTCATGTATATCACACATCGCAAATTATAACACTCACATCTCTGTTTCACACGCCCACACATAGAAACACACCACCCACACACAATAACAAGTCACATGTCTCACACAAACTAACAAACACCACACACACACAAACATCCACAAAAGCAAACTCATGAAACATTATAAATGTTAACACTCACATGCGCATGCACGCACACACACACACACACACACACACACACACACACACACACACACACACACACACACACACCTCTCTCACGATGCACACACACGCACAAACACACTTATATCATACACACATTACAAATGCACTTATATCACACACACATTACAGATGTTAAAAGTCACACAGACGCACTCATGCACATATACACAAACAATTACAATGAACAAGTAAGACAAATAACACACACTAACACACACACATCACTAATGTTAACACACAGACTCACACACCATACACACAAACATGTACATGACACACACACACACTAGCGCACTCAACAAATATTTAGGGCCCAAACTGACATTAGTCAAGTCAAGTCAAGTCAATTTTATTTATATAGCGCTTTTAACAATTGACATTGTCGCAAAGCAGCTTTACACAATAAAAAGAAGTAAGTCTGTATGCAATGTGTATGAATCAAAATGATTAGATTGTCCCTGATGAGCAAGCCGAGGGCGACGGTGGCAAGGAAAAACTCCCTGGGATGGTAATAGGAAGAAACCTTGAGAGGAACCAGACTCAACAGGGAACCCATCCTCATCTGGGTGATAACGGATAGCAGGGATTGATCAACTTAATAATGTGTACTGGAAGTTCAGTGTAACAGGAGATGTGTTAAAATTAAAAGGAGTCCAGTTTGTTCCTGGAGGCTCAGGTAGACTGTAGGAGATTCCAGTCCTGAGCTATCGAACAACTGAAGTCACAGGTCCCCAGAGCATCAATCGATGATAGGACAGTCTTAATGGAAACCATCCCCAGCCACCATACAAATCCAGGCAGACCACACGGGGCATCCATGCGACGAGATCTCCAACCAGAAGCAGGACTCCAGGACCAGTTAGACGGGTCCAGAGGGAAGAGGGGTCTGGATCACTGGTAACTCAGG
>JAAGKR010008142.1:20177-32808 GCA_011419295.1 Clarias macrocephalus | reverse complement strand
TGTAGATAGTGTGTGTGTGTGTGTAGTGTGTGTGTGTGTGTAGTGTGGGTGTGTGTAGATAGTGTGTGTGTGTGTAGATAGTGTGTGTGTGTGTAGATAGTGTGTGTGTGTGTAGTGTGGGTGGGGGTGTAGTAGTGTGTGTGTGTGTGTGTAGATAGTGTGTGTGTGTGTGTAGATAGTGTGTGTGTGTGTGTGTAGATAGTGTGTGTGTGTGTGTGTGTGTAGATAGTGTGTGTGTGTGTGTAGATAGTGTGTGTGTGTGTGTAGTGTATGGGTGGGGGTGTAGTGGTATGGTATGGTGTGTGTAGTGTATGGGAGTGTGTGAGTTTGTGTACACGTCATGTTTAGGTTTGTGAGCGTGACCCCTCCCCAGGTCAGAACGCTCTAAGGTCACAGTACAGCGCCTGTGTGTGTACAGGGGAACACGGACAGACATGTTGGAATAAATCACACATTGTTTAAGTTCTCATTCACTTTCTGTTTTTTTTTTCCTTTCAGAGACTTTGACTCCTTGAGCAAGGAAAATGTTTACGACAACAACCATTTGGTAAGCACTTTTACTTGTTTATGTTTAATGCATCTGAATGTTTTAAAAGGACACAAATGCGATGAGTTTACAGGGTCATTTCTATTGGCTGAGGTCCCGCTTGATAATCAGCAGGTCATGTCTGACGTCATTGATCTAAGAGAAACCACTCGGTGTCACATTACAGGACATTGATTGTTTTGGTGTAACAGCATGTCTCTTACTGATGTACACTCGCTGCCAACTCTTGCTGCATCCGATCCAGACTGCGATCAGACGACTCTTTTCCGGGTTTTGATGCTGCGTCAAGGTTAGGGATAGGAATCAGCAGTCACCTGCCGATACGATATTATCACAATACAGATAAAACGGAAAAAGGCTGAGGACAAGGAGGAGATGAAAAGGAAACGCAGAACTGAGAGGTTAAATGAAAGAGGATAAAAAGCTTGAGAGTAAACTCGGGCAAAACCATAGTACCATCAAGTGAGGTGTGGAATGAGAACCATCACTGCTGACCAGGTGATGAAGATGGACCTACAAGAGGCCAATGAGAGAAATCTGTCCTTTAACAGGTGTGACGATGTGGTCTCTGCTCAACCACCACCCTGCTCCTGCCTTTCCAACACTCACACGCCTTACTTACCTCATCCCAACAGTTGTTCCCTAGCAGCTACACACCACCATCTCTCCTCAACTCCTGGCGCTTTACTGCAGCCCTCCTGCCTCCCTGCCCCATCAGCACCCTCTCACACACTCAGTGAGCCTACACCATGGGACCTGATGGCCTCAACCCCAGGGTACATGGGTGTCTTACAGAAGCACAGTCAGCCGTAGACCAAGACCACCGAGAAGCACCACAGAATGCCACAGGAGCTTTATAACTTCATAACTCCTCCTCCTCCTCCTTCTGTAGGGAGGAGAGCTAAAATAATGGTCACAGCCTAGAAACAGTAGGTGCACTAGCAGTTTGTTTGCCTGGTGTGGTATTTAGCAGTGTAACAAGACAGTAGTAGCGAACAACCGGTTGCAGCATGTGGAGTGGCACGGTACAGTTGCAAGAAGTCAGTTACAACAGGTTTCCATGGCAGATGTCGCTGGATGGCCGTTTGGACCGAGTGTTTCAGCACAATCTCTCTACAGCACCATAAGCAGCAGATGTAAACTGAACACCGTTGTCCGTAACTGTGCTTAATGGATTGCCATGGTGACTGAATACTGATGACAGAAACGAAACCACAGAGTCCATAGTGATGCTGAAGGTAAAGGACCCTCAGGCCATTTCCTGTAATAATCAATCAATGTAATAGCAAACCTGCAATCAGACGCGGCACTGTCGAATGGTCCGACTATATCCACAGCTGCTTTCTGCCATGGTCCATCTGGCAGTGGCACTGGCTGAAGAGGAGCAGGATGTGGCTTCACGGTTTTGTCATTGAGCTGACATGCATGACGGGAGCGGACGGCATTGTGGACTTGAGCCACCAATAGAGATCCCTGGCCACCAATAGAGATCACGGAGGCGCTGTTTAGTTCTCACCTCCCCTTGGTGTCCTTCGTGTGCTACGGAAACCAGTGTAGAGCGACAGGTGCAATCAGTCGTAAGCCTCGGACGATAAATTTGTCTTTAACAGACAGTTCCGGTCGCAACTGATTCAATGGCGGCAATTCAACATCCTGTCCTTTGGGTGAAGGAGGCCAGCCGTTAGAAATCTGTGTACGAAGTTTAGTTAGTACAGAACAAGAATCACATGCAGCCGCAACATCAACAGTGTACAGAGGATTACAGGCTGACAGAAAAGCAACAAACCCCTCCTCCACATCATCATCATCCTGAGCTGAAGCAACAATATTGTCCGTTAGTGGTCGTCAGAGCCTGGTGATCTGTACGTACAGTGAAACGGCGCCCCCACAGATAAGGACGCCGCCTCTCAACGGCCCACGCGCATGCTAATGCTTCCTTTTCCACTGTGGCATATTCACGCTCCGCGCTCGACAGTGTGCGGGAAGCGAAGGCTACAGTACGTTCAATGCCATCTGGGCTGACTTGGGACAGTATTGCACCCAGACCGTAGTCAGAAGCGTCTGTAGAGACAATGGTGTGCACCGCAGGGTCGAGAAGGGCTGTCAGCTAGCAAATGTTTTACTTTGGTCAAACTTTGTTCCGCCTCTTTTGACCAGCTGAATCCATTTCATGCCCGCGCTGGAGCCGTCACAGTGGCACAATCAGGGAGGAACTTGCTACAACTGAATCTTTAAAGGTTTCTGCTGCTTTTTTCAAGATTTATTGCTACCAGTTGTTGCATTTTACTTTTGTCCATCTTTTTTTTTTTTTTTTTTTCCCCCCCTTATTTTCTCCCCAATTTAGTCGTGTCCAATTCCTCCCCTGGATTGCCACTAGGGGGCTCCACAGCTACTACTACCACTCAGTCGGGAAGGCCGAAGACTATCATGTGTTTCCTCCGAACCACGTGACGCCAGCCGACAGCATCTTTTCAAACTGCTCACTCACGCACTGTTGGGGGCGGAGTCACACACTCAGAGGACGGCGCTATTCACTCGCGTGAGCTCACGGACGCCCCTGATTGGCTGTAGAGCCGTGATTAATGTGGGAGCACTAAGTCCCTCTCATCCCTCCCCTCTGAGAGAGCTCGGCCAATCAGCTCTCTCTAGACCTCCGTGAGGTTACAGCACCACCCGGGAATCGAACTCGCCATCTCCGGATGAAGCGCGAGCACTGCACCACAGCGCCACTCAAAGGCGACTTTTGTCCATCTTGTGTCTAGTTTGTGAAATTCCTTTTATTCTATTGTACTTTGTTACTTCACTCTTTGCTCTTGGCGCAGTCTCTGGCACAAGGATTTCCTCCAGGATTAATAAAGTGTTATCTTACCTCGGTGCCGATTTGATTCAACTTGTGATTCTATAAGGGTTTTAAAAAATTTTTTTTTAAAGCTGCTAACACACACTGTTAATGAGCAGCGCGTGTCTCCATCATAGCAAATAACTTAGCACATAGTGTAGGATTATAAAGAAACTGCCACGTTTTACCACCTCAGACGCCTTCAATGTCTCAGAACTCAACTTAACGGTGAGCGGCTGCGAGCACACAGGCTGCACACGATTCTCAACTAATTAGCACTGGCGGTGTTGTGAGACTGGTGTGTGTGTGTGTGTGTGTGTGTGTGTGTGTGTGTGTGTGTGTAATGAGTGGGTTCGCTCACAGAGTTGGAGAAAAAGGCAAATCGAAGGGTTTTAACGCGTTTGATGATGTGGTGCCATATTAATGCGTATCTGTTACATCAGTCTGAAGCTTCAGCGCTCGGTACCGAGTGGATTATATCTGAGACTGATCACATGATCACCAGCACTCGCACTGAACACCAGACTGATCACTGACCCATCGGCCGCTTCATCTACGTTATAAATGTAAAAACAGTTAAACAACAGAGTTTGGGGTCAGTGTGGAGCTGCAGGACTCGATCGCCGTCTCTTCCCCCCCAGAGGTCGTAGCCCACACGATGCCTGGGTGGGAAGCTGAAGCGCTCTTTGTGCTCGTCATGTTTCTTAACCGTAAGTGAAAGTAAGATTTGTTCATGTAAGCAGAATGTCCACGTGTCCAAGCACCAGAAGTTTCCATGAGCTCTTTAGTTCCAGCCTGTGCGTAGTCATTGTTCCAGCAGTCTCTGAACATCAGTGGGAGTTTCCCGGGATTAAAGCCTGAGACTGGGAGAACTGGTGCGCAGAGTGAAAGTGAAAGTTTATCTGAGTTAATGGTAAAATCACAGACATGCCTTGTTGTGCTGGTGATGTCTGTGCAGGTCTCAGGAGAGGCCTCGTCTGCTCCGACACACACACACACACACACACACACACACACACACACACACACACACACACACACACACAGGATTATGGACTGGATGGAGAAATGTTCCTGTCTGGGCTAGATTGCTCTTTCGTTATTTTTTGTGATAAGGATCAGGTTTAGTAAATTCCGGTTGGTTTGGTCGTGCCGGGTTCAGGTTGTGCCTCTTGAACATTCATCTGAGATCTTCCCCGCAAGCTCGTCTCTGTGTCCGCGTCCCCCAGAGGACCGCCTTCAAGCATTTCCTGTCTCTTTATTTACTTTAGCTTCTTATTCATCATTCTAACAGCGGCTCAGGAATTAGACAGCTGTATAAAATCACACTGTGGGGAGGCGACCAGAGGCACACAGCTGGATCGGATCAGCGCTCGTGATAAACGATGCGTCTCGAGTTCATGTTGGAACTCTGTGTCCTGCTTACTGAAATGTTCTAGAATAGCATTGATGATAATGAGACGGAACCAAGCGTTTCACCAGAACTACAGCGTGGTTGTGAAATCGCAACACACACACACACACACACACACACACACACACACACACACACACACACACACACACAGAATGTTTAAAAATAACCGCATTCCAGTCAGTCACACAGTCAGACTGATGTGTCTGAAACAGAGACGTGTTCATAGCTTCATGAATATTAATGAAGCTGGAAATTGCTGTTGTATTCACTAGAGATACAGATTTCAGCTGAAGCATTAACACACACACACACACACACACACACACACACACACACACACACACACACACACGGCGCTGAGAATAACTTGTTAAAGACGTAGTCACATACGGGACTTTTAAACAGACGTCCTTTTCCACATCGTATGTAATTTATGGTTCAAATTGTTTACAATATAAAAGTGCTTCCAGGAACATCTTGAAACTTAAAAACCCAGAGATACTTCAGGAAGAACATGTAAAAACTAATCTCATCTGAATAAAGCTTTAAGGTACTGTTTCATTATATCTGTGAAAATAAGACCAAATGCCGTTTGTCATCCTCGTGTGTGTGTGTGTGTGTGTGTGTGTGTGTGTGTGTGTGTGGGTGTGTGTGTGTGGGTGGTGTCATCAGGCGTTCCGTGTGGCAGAGGAGCAGCTGAATATTCCTGCTCTGCTGGATGCAGAAGACATGGTGGCTCTGAGAGTTCCTGATCGTCTCAGCATCCTCACCTACGTCTCGCAGTATTACAACTACTTCCACGGCCGCTCTCCCAGTAAGACCTGCAGAACCAGTGATACTCATACACACTTTATGGTAGAGATACTCACACTGCCTGTCTGTCTGTCTGTCTGGAGTCGGGGGTTTGGCAGGAGTCAAGAGGCCGGCTGAGGAACCCATCGACCGGACGTCAGGCAGCAAGAACCCACCGGTCACAGCTAAAGTTTACAACTCACCGAAAACCATCACCGAACCCAGCAAGGTGAGGGAAACGTTAGTGAATGCAGTGACTCAGTTTGGGTTTTCTGCCTTAACTTGTGATCGTAACGTGGAAGAGAAACCAGCGAGGTGTTGTGCAAACACGATTCACAGGGAAACGATGTGAAAGTTGCGATTGTGCAAGAGTTCACCTCCGGCACTGAGTGATGTTGGACAGAGTGGAGCGCAAGTGATGAGCTCAGGATCCGATAAAGAACACGTACAGCATCACGAAGACCACAGAGTCAAGGGAAAGGGATTAAGAATCTGGGTTAGTTACCCTAGAATTAGAAATACCTAGAGAGAGAGTCAGAAGTCTAGGAGGACGAGGAGCAGATGGAGAAGCTGGAGAACAAAGGGAACATCAGATATTTAGGGAACATGCTAAATAGTGGTCTGGTCTGAGGAGAATAAAGGAGTGTGATGTGGGCGTGGAGGCGCCGGTGCGGTGGTGTGGCGGCGGAAACGGTCCATCAGCAGGGATGGAGTGAGATAACTGGAGCTACATACAGAGCAACTCTAAAAGAACACACGGTTCATTATGTGGGCGGAGCTTCACCTGTTGCCAGGACAACGAGGCTCGGCGTTCTGCCACATCTGCGCTGGAGTAACCACCAAGAACTCGAATGTGCCAAGACGGCACAGTTAAACTTCACACTCCAGTGTGATTCAGAATCTGCTGCAGGACAACATCAACTCCTCCTTTTATTTATTTTGCCAAGACGAAAGTGTGCAAAGTGAAAACAGACATCATTCCAGTTGAAGGTGTTTCTGTTGCGTATACTCACTCGGGGGTGTGAATACTTACTGTCAGTGCAGTTAATTTGAAGAACAGGTTTATTGCTGTGGTTAAGCGTGTCTGTGGAATGCCGTTAATGAGCTGCTGTTTGTTTTTGCAGAGGGACGTCCCTGTAGAGCGTCCCGATAAATCTGGCACAATAAACCGGGGCTGCAGTATCTGCAACCAGCACGTCCACCTCGTGCAGAGACACCTCGTGGACGGGAAACTCTACCACAGGAACTGTTTCAAGTATGATACTCATCAGGTTTCATTATAACGTTACGTTACAGCCGCGTTCACTGGCTGCTTTTGCAAATGCAGTGTAAGATTTACATGAAGTCAGACTCACCTTGTCCGGGGTTTGTGTTTAGTCTCCGTGTATGAATTTATTTGCCCCTACACGTAGCTTTTCTGCTTATATACGATTCTCATGAATACTTTAGAATAAAAAAATGCTTGTTTAAATGCTTCTACAAATGGTTTACAAATGAACAAGTTCCCCGACATTTTTGTGAGAGTTGTTCTCAGAGGTCTCTTCTAACTAAAGAAATATAGGAATTTGTGTGTTGGATGTATATAGATTGAATTAATTTTGCATCATTTAATGTAAAAACTTCATATATGTTCTACATCACCCCGTTTAACGTGAGCGTGTGATTTCGACTCGGTGAGAACCCCGGCCTGTCCCTGTCCCTGTCCCCGTCCCCGTCCCCGGTGCTGTGGTTCAGTAGCTGCTCAGAATTTGCCGTGCTGCGATGTCAACAGATGTAATCTCACATGAGCAGTGAGTCACTGAACACACGTCAGGCGCCCAGGGGGAATTTCCAGTGGATAACCATCAGCAGTGTACATGAGCTAAATGATTTAACGTGTGTACGAGAGTTTCAGATCGATTCTGATGAAGAGGTTTGATGATGTTGTTTCTCTTTAACAGATGCAGCGAGTGTTCCAATATTCTTCTCTCGGGAACTTACAAACCTGGAAAAGAGCCCAACACTTTTATCTGCAAGTCTCACCAAAGCACACAGAAGGCTCCTCCTGCTCAGGTCACACCCCCTGCACGGCACAACGAGGCTACACCAACCATCAGCAAGTCACCACCGACCCCAAAGGACATCACGCTCAAGAGTGTAGGAAAAGACCCCACGCAGCCTAGGCAAGGCCTGTTTTGGTCAGCGAATAAGAATAAAAGCCCCTCTGCCCCTACACCTGCCCCTTCACCTGCCCCCACAGCTGGGGCCCCTAAAGCCGCCCCCTCACCTACTCCCACAGCTGGGGCTCCTAAAGCTGCCTCTACAGGTACAGCTCCTAAAGCTGCCCCTTCACCTGCCCCAACAGCTGCTGCTCCTAAAGCTGAGCCTACACCTGCCCCCACAAATGCCCCTAGAGCTGCCCTTCGCTATAAACCCACAGCAAAGGAATCTGTAACTGTGGTTGTGAAACATCCTGCTGAAGAGAAAGTACTCGCAGAGACGCCCAAAGGCCCGAGCAGCTCCATCGTCAAGAACATGGAGGCCAGACAGAGGTGAGCATTGGAGTTATGGAGCGGTTAGGGTCAGGGGTTGTGGTCAGGGTGGGGCTTGGGTTTAGGTTTGGGATAGGGGTAAGTGGGTAGGGTTAGGGTTTAAGTGGGTGCCAGTGTCGGGGTGAGGTTGTGGTGAGGGTAATGGTCTGGGGGGGGGGTTAGGTTCGACGTGGGGTCAGGGTGAGGACTAGGGTAGGGTAGGTTAGGGTCAAGGTGGGTGTTGGGGTTTGGGTAAAGGTTAGGGTTAGAGGTGGTGGTTATGGGTAGCTTCAGGGTTCTGTGAAGGTTAAGTGGAGATTGATGGAAAGTAACTTGAGGGCAGCTGAGTAAAGTGTTGTGTGACCTGGATCAGGACCAACGTAGCAAATTTTATCAATTAAATTATAAATAGCAGTAATGTTATTTATCCATGTTTTTTGCTACATTTGTTTTGTAAGTTACATTTAAACTTACTAAGCTACTTGCTTAAGAACATAACTAACTTACACACATTCTGAGATTCCTTATGAATATTAGTTTAATAAACTAAATTGTGAACTTACAAGAAAGTTATTTAAAAGCTTGCTTAAGAGCAAACTTTCATTAATTATGGACTTGCAAAGTTACAAAAGTGTAACCTAAAGTTTATTATAAACTGAATTTAAAAAACAGCTGATGGTTATTACTGAACCAGCTTCTGGACTTCTGAATTACTTAAGAACTATAAACATTCAGGCGCTCTGGTTAGTGTACTAAGAATTATTAATTAATTAATAATTCTGTGACCTTATTTGCTCGTACAATGTGTTAATTAGGAACTTTCTTCTGAACTTGGAGACAAACTTGGCAAAAATCAATATCACTTATTAACTCTTGACATTTGCTTATGAATCGTTTTTAAATGATCACATACTAAGGACTTTATGTATGAATTACTTGCAACTTTAAATACTTAGAAAATACAAACCCTCATTTACAGGCTTACAAGTTCATCAGTGTGTCAGTGATTTACGTCCCTAACAGGCAGTGAATTATTCCTAAACATGCTTCAGTCTAAAGACTTTGTTCATTTTAGACTTGATTACAAACTTGCGTACCTGAGAACATGTTCGTTAACATAACTTCCTTACTTATTCATGACCTTACAAGCTTACCAAGAACTAAATGGAGTATTTACAAACGTATAAATCTATTTAATGGCTAACTTGGTAACTTTCCTTGCTAGTGATCTCATTTAATTATAGACGTGGCTTCCTCTAAAGATCCTTTTTAAACTTGTGGTTAGAAGGACACAAAGCCATTGTTGAATGTTTATCTAACGAGCTAAAGGACTTAATGATGTGGGGATTTTGTGATTAGATCTTTATATCACTTTAAACACTGTAATCTCATTTCCTTCTTTTCTGACAACAGATTCTTTGAGGCCGGTAGCAGCTCCGCGAGCCCCGTACCTGCCACTAAGGGCATCATAACAACCCCAGCTAATGAAAAGTCAGGTGCAGGAGGTGCAGGAGCTGCCGGAGGTGCAGGTAAAGACAAGCTGGTGCAACAAGCTGACAGCTGGGCAAAAGAAAAGAACAAGGGAAAGGAGAATGAAAGTGAAAAGGAGAAAGCGAAGTCGGTCATTAGCAAGTTCGTGTTTGACGAGAGCAGCAGAAACAGCAGCCCGCTTTCGCAGCACGCGGGCCTGAGAGCTAACGCTAAGTAAGCACTTCTTGTATACGTTGATATAAATAACTCTGGTCAGGCTTTTGGTCACAACAGTTTCGATTTTTAGAGTTGAAATATTTTTTTTATTTTAAGGTTTATGTCGCCCCCTTGTGTAGCATCAGTGCCAACACAGCTCTCTTCTCTCTCCTAACTGTTTTCACTACAGGACTAACGTTTCTCCCGCACCCACCGCCAGGGCCGGACAGACCACCAGGGTGCTGCTGAAAGCCCCGAAGTTTGATATAGATCTCGGGACAGACACGAGTCCAG
The DNA here is from genome assembly GCA_011419295.1 of Clarias macrocephalus. Classification (NCBI taxonomy): domain Eukaryota; kingdom Metazoa; phylum Chordata; class Actinopteri; order Siluriformes; family Clariidae; genus Clarias; species Clarias macrocephalus. The sequence goes on along the minus strand of JAAGKR010008142.1, from coordinate 22,723 downwards.
CCGGGCCGTCCAGCTGGCTGCGCTCCCGAGACAAATCTCCATCCAGAGCAGCGAACGCACAGCCTTCTGACAACAAGGGTGAGAGCGCGGGCGGGCGGTAACGATGTAGACCAGCCTAAACCGGTTTTATCTCATTAAGGAGTTACGCTACACCGAGTGAACTGGGCCGGACCAGAACTCGTCAGTTTAGTGAGCAACAGAAATCATCTACTACAAATCACTAAACACGCGTGACATCAGCAGACACCTACTGAACGCTTATTTATTTACAGACTTAACGATCGACTTCTGAGCTCATGTAGAATATGATGATGATGATGATGATGATGATGATGATAAACACGGGTGTAACACTAATGTTAGTGCATCATTAAATATTCATATTTGTTTCATTAATAGTTGTTTATTGATCTACTAATATACAAACTTGTTTTCTTACTAACGATTTACATAATAAGAAACCTAAATATTAAATAATAAAAAATAAACCTATTATATTCTAGTTTTATTACTATTTAACACGTTTGTTTATGTACTAATTAACTTATTTTTATTAGCATTGTGTAAATTATTAATGTACTCAGAACCTCTCTGCAGGACTGATCTGAACAGAGGTGTGCGTGTGTGCGTGCGTGTGTGCGTGCGTGTGTGTGTGTGTGTGCACTCCCCCTGACACAAAACTCTTTAGTGGCGTGCAGGTTATTGCTCTATTTCGCCCCCTAGTGGAATACTGGAGAACTCTAGTTCTGATCTATATAATAAATTAGATTTCAGATGTACTGTATATTGTGTGTGTGTGTGTGTGTGCGTGTGTGCGCGCGCAGCCCTGTGTAATGTATATTTGCCCCCTGAGCTTGACGCACCCCTGACGGAGCCCCTCTTACCGTTTCAGAGAGCGATGCAGCTCCTTCAGCCTGGAGATCTCAGCTCAAACCTGTGGAGAAGAACATGAAGTAGGTCTCACCGCGCGTCTCTGTGCTCTCTCCCGACTCTCTTACGTCTCGATTCGTCTGCTTTCTCTTGCTGAGACTGGCTGTAGGTTTCACGTATACTAGTTTTTCCTGTATTCAATTAACTCTGTGTTTTGATTGGTCGACTCTCCAGATGGTCTGTCTCTCTCGCTCCCTCTCGTCTTGACGCGCCTTCCTCGCTACGCCGCACATCACCGTCGACATGTCGCATCTGAGCCGCTGGCCTCTGCTTAGCCACACCCGTTTCTCTTCTTCCCCTGTCCTCTTTAACACCTCCACCTGCTGTAAAGGTGAGGGGACGTTCCACGCGTGTTCCACAGCTCGGGGCAGAGGGACGAGACCAGTTCATTCACTTCTGCGCTTCTTGCTTTTCTGCTCGTCAGGTCTAGAAGCCCTCAGGACTCCTCGCCGGCGAGCGACCCGAAGACGTCTAATAGGGTGGCTCGGCCCTGGGAGTCGGCCATCGAGAGCCCCACGCCGCCATCTACTGCTCCTGTTCATGCAAACAGCGGCGGCGGCACCAAACCTCCCTCGAGCGTCGTGCTGGAGATCAGGGTCGGGCCGGGCCGGGCCGGAGAGGACGGACTCAAAGGTAGGAAACGCGGAGCTTGTGATCAGTATATGCTGTAACTGGTAGTATGGTGTTGGCCACCTGGGGGTGCTATAGGACAGGAATCTGAAGTGTGTGTGTGTGTGTGTTTACAGATAATTTTTTTCTCTCTTTATTTTAGACTTTAACATTGTAAGCAGCTCGTCACACACTCCAGCAGCGACGACGCCGAAGCCCTCGAAGGTGTGTGTGTTTAACATCTGTACTGTGTGTATGTGTGTGTGTGTGTGTGTATGTGTGTGTGTATGTGTGTGTGTATGTGTGTGTATGTGTGTGTGTATGTGTGTGTGTATGTGTTGTGTGTATGTATGTGTGTATGTATGTGTATGTGTGTATGTGTGTGTGTGTGTGTGTGTGTGTGTGTGTGTGTGTGTGTGTGTTAAAATTTTAAACCTTTAAAAAGTTTTATGAGTAATTAAATGATCTGTTCCTTATGGCGTTAGTTCTCTCACTTTAAAACCCAGCGCGGCGTTTAAACGCGACACACTGACGTCAGATACAAGAGTTTAACTTCAGATGAACTGAAACACAAAGATACAGTGATACTGAGCCGCGCGTCTCTCCGTTACATCATCCGTCATCATCATCAACATCATTATTTGTAAACAAACTTAGTGATTAATTCACTCCTACACGCGGGATGAGACTGTGTGAATAGTTCAGAGAGCGCCACCTGTAGGATTATAAAGGAACTGCAACTTTTACCACCTCAAACACCTCAGAAGTTTCTAACACACATGATTTGTGACCGTGTGTGTGTTTATCTTCTGATAAATAAATAAATTAGAGACTCTTATTAAACCAAACAGTTTTTTAACACACACACACACACACACACACACACACACACACACACACTACAATATCACACACTTTATTTAGTCTTTAATGCTCATGTGTAATATGCAGGAACAGAAGTGCAGGATTTTTTCCCCTGCGTTTTAATTGAGCGTCTTTTTTTTTTT
>JAAGKR010008142.1:2479-17479 GCA_011419295.1 Clarias macrocephalus | reverse complement strand
TGACCTCCTGGTGCAGGTGGATTTAATTACTGACTCGTTTACTTTATTGCATCTTTACTTAACGACATGTTGACTTACAGACACTCTGATCATTCACTGAGTTACTGACCTGCCCACAGACTTGACTTCCTGATGGCTTCCCTGCCCGTGTGCCCTGTAGCTGTGTGTTAGCGTGACCGCTGTATTAACTGTCGCTTTACTAATGACGTCCGCTTCTGCATAAACCCGACCCCTGAGGTATACCGCCCACGGTCTCGTCTCCAGATCTTTACACGATCCGGCGAGTTGTTTCTGAACACAGTGAGGGTCTGTCGAGCGAAGTGGCCATTAGAGCGCCGCGGGCGCGTCGTGCTCCTGACGCCCGGGTGCCAAGTGTCAGGTGTTAAGTGAATAAACGCTAACGGCTTCACTCCATGAGACTGTATAATAGATTAAAGTGAAGAAGGACTGCAGAGTTTTATCATAAATTAAACACCGGAATAAGAGGTTTCACTCTGATGATGATGAACACTCGAGAGCAAAGCATGCTGGGAATTTAATATAATTCAGGATTGTTTAAGATAAAGCAATGTTCAGAAATTATTAGGATGATGTATAGATGTACAGTATTTCCTGTAATAAACACTTCATAACGTCTGTGTGTGTGTGTGTGTGTGTGTGTGTGTGTGTGTGTGTGTGTGTGTGTGTGTGTGTAGAACACCTGAAGACTTTGCGAGATAAGAAGCGAGAAGAGGAGTTGATGGACAAACTGGTGGAAATAGTCAACGACAGAAACGCGATTGTGGACGGGCTCGATGAGGACAGACTGAGGTGTGTGTGTGTGTGTGTGTGTGTGTGTGTGTGTGTGTGTGATGGAGCAGTGTCTAAATCCTGTGTGTTGCTCCGTCGTGGCCTTACCGCTCGCACCACAGTGCTGATGTTCTCCTGTAACGTCACGGCGCGAGTGTTCTGCTCCTCTCACACCACAGCGCTCACGGCGTCACAGAGACCATCGTGAATGTCGATCCCTCACCAGCCGCTTCTCCTCCCCGAAGCCCCGACACTGGAGGCTCCTTCATGCATGTGGAATGTGCCTGTGTTTAGTTAAAGAAGTGTCACTTGTTTCCAATGTTTGTGGGCGGTGCTTTGGCCCATTCAGACAGGACGTTGTGTCTGTGTTGTGTTACTCATTTCCTGTGTGTTTCTGCAGAGAGGAAGAGGAGGATGAGCAGCTGAATAAGATGATGCAGAACCTGGGTGAGTGGAGACTAGAACTAAAACCTGTCAGATTATACTCAGATTCCAACTGTCATGTTGTGCTTTATATTATATTATATTATATAAATATTTAGATACATAAAATTTGCAAACATATAAACGAACCCTTTATACACTGGTGACTGAAATACTTACAAAAATCTAAATTCCAGCACTTTTCCCAGAATCTTTTATTTGTGAGTTTCCGGAATGTTTCTGTTGTAAATCCAGTTCAGTGAAATGAGCCCCTGCCGTCTGCGGCCCGTCTGCGGTGATCACATCCTCAAAACGTCCACTTATATCCTCAGTTAAACTAAGACGCTCAATATCGATGTGACACTGCCGCATGCTAACTGCACTCACTCACCCTGGACGTGTTAAACACACACCAAAGGCAATTTTACCGAAGCACGCGTCAGCCGATTGCGCTAGTCAAGTTCACAAAGGAGATAACGGACCTGGTCATCGCTATAGGATCAGACCCGAGTCACAGAATTATTACTGCTGTTCACCATTCAAGGGATTTTAATTTAACTTCTGTTAAATGTTTTATATGTATTAATGTATTATAAAACTTTATCATCTGTTTTCTCTAACCAGTTTGTCCTGCATGTCTTTATTCCAACGTCACACGCTTATAATACCAGGAAATCTCAGGGTTTTTATTTTTAATTGTGAATAACTGTCTATAACTGCGATTAACTGGATTAAAATGTTTATCTATTGACGGCACTAATATAAACATTAAGAAATGTGCAAAAAATCCTTTACATTTCAGTTTAACCCGTTTTTCACCAGATTAATATTGTTCAATTAACGAGCTGAAGATTGAAATTTTCATCATAAAATCTTTTTTTTTCTCTAGTGTGAGTCACACGGCTGTGATTTTAAAGTAAACTAAGTGAGCGAACTCTAATGTTTTTTGATTGGATGATGCAACTTCCTGTCATGTGATGAACGTGAAAAATTTAGAAAATTCATACAAAATATAAAATCCTATAATAAAAACAGGTTAAAGATCATTTGGTCGGTTGTGAGACGCGAGTGCAGCGCGTTCCGTTACTGTGTGTGTGTGTGTGTGTGTGTGTGTGTGTGTGTGTGTGTGTGTGTGTGTGTGTGTGTTGTGGCTATTAGAGCAGTGAACAGGGTTTAGCTTTAGCGGTCAGGTTTCACTTTAGCGCTGGTTGTTGTGAGACTGATAATTACTCGAGCACTTACGGCGTGAAGCTTTTAGCGCGGCGTGACAGAACAGATCATTAGCATTAAAGTCTCGTCAGCGGCGCGTTTCAGTTTTTAAAGTTAAAACCTGAAGTTTCTTTACAGGACGCGCTGACACTCAACGCCCTCCGCCTCCGATCAGCGTGAGCGCTAACTTCTCTGTAATTGATGCCTGTGTGTGTGTGTGTGTGTGTGTGTGTGTGTGTGTGTGTGTGTGTGTGTGTGTCTGTTTTTATAAAAAGGCCAAAATGTGACTAGCACAGGAAGTTCTGCGTTCCATTTGTGTGTAATGAGCGCTAATGGAGACGGCGCTCCACGCCATGTGACCTGCCCACTTTTTAGCCAGATGAAATGCGCACTCGCAAAACAAAACAAAAAAAAACTAACATGGTGTAATTCAGCAGGACAATTAAGCTGCTGCCGAAACGCGGGCAAAAGTCAGAAGCATTTGCAATTCATGATTTTAAAAAGTGTTAATCAGTTTTGGTTTTAGACCAAACGCTCCGAAGCGAAACCCGAGCGCTCGCGCGGCTGTGAGACGCCTCGAGACGCCTCCAGTCTGTGTTCGGGCTAATGCTAATCTTTACCTCTGCTTTAGGCAATAAACAAAATCAACTTTATTTAAAAGAAAAAAAACAAGCACAGTGAAAAACATTCTATAATTTAATCAAGAAAACATCACAGTTTAAATGTTTTAATCCCATTTTATATCTTTAAAATCAAACAAATTTAAATACGATAATGAGATTGTTCTCTTTAATGGAGTGCAAATGTAAAAGTTTTTTTTTAATACACAAAGTGTTTGAGAAAAATGTTTTAGAACATTTATAAAATCAAATTATTAAGAATTATTTCAAATATTTCAAATAATTTCATAATATTTTCCTGTTCATGTGATTTTTATTAATTTACTTATTTATTTTGTTGGTTGTGTTTTTTATATGTGTTTAGTAAAGGAATATTATAAAAACAGTGGAAGGTTAATAAAGGCTGTACCGCGTGAATTTGACTCTTCACAAAATAAACACATTGTGGTGTGCTGGAGATTTATTTGAACATGAACGTCCTTTTCTTCCTGTGAACAGACATGAAGAAAGAAAAGAAGAAGAGATCCTCCATGTCCAGGCTGTTTGGGCGCAAGAGCAAGCGCGAGGCCTCTGAGAACTGATGGTCTGTGTGTGTGTGTGTGTGTCTTTGTTTTATCTCTGAGATCTACCCAAAGTCATTTCAGCACATCTTTATTGTTCTCTTAAATGTCTCATGTTTAATGAAAGACACCAGATCCCATATTTTAAACTCTCTCTCGCACACGCATGCAAAACAGCAGGTGTGTGTGTGTGTGTGTGTGTGCACATGCTCTTAGCATTTATGGTAATAACACATGGGCTGTTAGCTCTTAAGCTAGCTGCCCACCTACAAAGCTAGCTATATGGCTTAAAGGCTAAAAATGAAAAATCACGGCACAGTTGCGACGCTGCTGCCGGAAATGAATGAATGAAAGGAATAGTGTGTTCTTCCACTGAGCGGGGACGGGTTTCAGTACGGGTCGGATCACATCACACTCTGAGAAATGAGCTGTGTAACGCAGGAGGGGGGGGGGGGGGGTTGATGTTTTTCCTGTTGTGTATGCTAGGTTTATATCAGTGGACACACTCGGGAGGTTAAACACTGATTCATATTGAATTTGAGTCTCAAAATTGTCTGTTCTTTTAATATAAATTTTTTATGGATCATTTTTATAAAACCCTGAAAGAAATTAGGTGTATTTCTGTAGTATGACCAGCAGGGGGCAGCCAGGGTCTGACACTAAACTACATACTGTAGGAACTGGAAATTCAGTTCAAAAAATACAAATCGGGTTGATTTGTTAATTTAAAAAAAAAATGTTTGTGTGAAATATACATAGAATATGAGCATGCCAGCATTGACTAAATAAATTATTAGTATTTATGTGTATAAACGCTTTTGGATTACTACAGTACATGCAAAATGTCATGAATTTTCTGCGATTTATTTTAAAGTAAAATTTTAGATTTATGCTGTGTAAGAAAATTAATAAAGTTTTTTCAAGAACTTCCTAGAGTTGACTTGATTGTGACTTTTTAGTTAACTGAGTGTAAAGGAACTAGTGTTGAGAAATTCACCTTCAGTGTAGTTGAGGTGCTGAAGTCTCACGCAGTCAAACACGGACACCGTGAAGAAAAAAACCTTGTTTATGACTTCAAAAGTCAAATTAATTGCTGAGGATTATAATGATAATAACAATAACCTCAATAATACTAATAACACTAATACTACTACTACTACTACTACTAATAATAATAATAATAATAACACTAATTATTATTATTATTAACACTAATACTACTACTACTACTAATAATAATAATAACAACACTAATTATTATTAGTAGTAGTATTAGTATTAGTGTTATTATTATTATTATTATTATTATAACACTAATAATACTACTACTACTAATAATAATAATAATAACACTAATAATAATAATATAAATAATACTAACACTAATAATAATAACTAATAATACTACTACTAATACTACTACTACTAATAATAATAATATAAATAATACTAATAACACTAATAATGCTACTACTAATAATAATACTAATAACACTAATACTAATAACACTAATACTACTACTAATAATAATAATAACTAATAACACTAATACTACTACTAATAATAATACTAATAATATAGATAATAACTAATAACACTAATACTACTACTACTAATAATAACTAATACTACTAATAATACTACTACTAATAATAATACTAATATAGATAATACTAATAACACTAATAATACTACTACTACTAATAATAATAATAACACTAATAACACTAATAATAATAACTAATAACACTAATAATAATAACTAATAATACTGCTACTAATAATAATAACACTAATAATGCTGCTACTAATAATAATAACTAATAACACTACTACTACTAATAATAATAATAACACTAATAATAATAACTAATCACTAATAATAATAACTAATAACACTAATAATAATAACTAATAACACTACTACTACTAATAATAATAACACTAATAATAATAACTAATCACTAATAATAATAACTAATAACACTAATAATAATAAAACTAACACTAACGATAACACTAATAATAATAATAATGGAGTAGAAGTACGAGTGATGTTTAAGGCTTGTGTGCTTTTAATCGTTGGTGCTCTTCATAAGGAAATGTTCAGGGCTTCTTTTGTATTTTGATCGTCTTGAGGAACCTGTTGCAGAACACCCGGCTTTTTCCAGGTGTCAAGTGTAGGAGTGTGTGTGTGTGTGTGTGTGTAGAGTAAATTTTTACATTTATATATGTGTGATGTCTAAAACTTATAAAGCTAAAAAGAAATTCACGGTTACAGGTTATAAAAACTGTGAAAGTGTGTGACATGTTGAATTAAAGGTTTTTACCCGCTGCATAAACACACACACACACACACACACACACTGCACTACTATAATCCTTTCATTGTGTGTGTATAGATTTCTGGAAAAGACATTAGAGATGACCTGTAGAGACACACTGTGTTCAGCTCAACCACACACACACACACACACACACACACACACACACACACACACACACACAGCGTTTTATGGCCTGGTGCTCCATGATTTTTAGATTCCTGGAGCGGTTCTGAAGGTTGTGTACGGCTGTAATGAAGAGCAGAGCAGACTTTCTAAACATTTATACACTTTATATATTAATCAGATAAAACACAATAAATCTGCTGCTCAATTCATCCTTTAAAGGTACACACACACACACACACACACACACACACACACACATGCACAAAAGTCTGCATTTTTTTTTCCATCTCCACTAATCAGCCTATGAGTCTGGCATGATTGACAGTTGTGTGGTTATGGCCCCGCCCCTTCACACCTCCATAACATGAGAGATCTCTTACTGAAAATCTTCTACTGGTGTAAAATAAACCTCCAGCCGTGATTAAACAGTGTTTAAATCATATCGTGATAGAACCCGCTGTGTGTGTGTGTGTGTGGGACCAGGTGTGAGCGACGCAGTGAGACTGGAACATCTCGCCTGTTAGAACTGAGCTCAGAGTGAATCCTGCACCTTCAGCAGGCCTTCATCACACCCCTCCTCCTCCTCCTCCTCCTCCTCGGCACGTTTGAGACGCTCCCGTCTCCGCTCAACATTTCGGAGCAGGCCATATGCTGCCACTTTGTCTTGGCCTGCTGGTCAGCGGGGTTCACTCGGGGCCTTGTTCCTCTGCTCAGGAACAGGTTTCATCATTTGTCTCCTGCGTCTCTCCGTGTGTCTACCTGGACAGGATTAAAGTCCTGCGCAGTGTGAGCTCGTTCTCTTTTACTCCACTGGCTTGGGGCTGTGTCTGAGGCTCCACGCTGTGTGTGTGTGTGTGTGTGTGTGTGTGTAAGCAGAGAAACTGATATATAATTCAATGTGCCGCTGTTTTTTCACTCAGAGGTTATGAATCACGTGTATTGACGTGAGTTTCAGAGCGCATGGACGATTTGTCATGTGTTTCTGTCTCTCTGAAAATCATGATGAAAAATGATCAAATTCCACAACTGGAGCAGTCAGAGCATCATTAGCGCTTACTGCATCTGCGCGCGTGTGCGTGTGTGTGTTCATGGTTACGTGTCTGTAAATTGACATCATATAAGTCTGTGTCTTCTTGTGTGGTGTCATTTTCTAAACACACACAAACTGTTACTTTAATGCAGGACACACACGTGATCTGAGCTTCATCATCATCATCATCATTTTGCATCAGAAAAAAAAAACTATTAAAGAATTAAACCTGGACATTTCAATAAAAATCACAGAATCCTGAAAGTTTATTGACTTTTTATTGCATCATTCTTTTATGTCTATGGCACACACCGTTCAGCCATATTATTAAAACCACCTAGCTGTTGGTTCCCCCTGTGCCCCTGGGGTGGCTCCGGCCCCTCGGCGTGGGGGGGGGGGTTGTGGGTGACATTGGCACTGGATCCTTTGGGTGCACTGGGGCGGGCCTCCGTGATCAGACTTGTTTGGCCGGTGCACTCCATGTGGCTCGATCTGATTGGGACCTGGGGAGTTTGGGGGCGGAGTCAGGGGCACTCTACCTCTAACCCTAGTCACACTAACACTAACCATGTGCTGCTATTTTAACTGATAATCAGTGTTAATGTGTTAATGTTAGGAATGATCACTGTGTGTGTGTGTGTGTGTGTGTGTGTGTGTGTGTGTGTGTGTGTGTGTGCACTAACCGCGCTCTCTTTTCTGCAGCTTCTTCTATAAAATCATGTCAACTTTACACGTTTATAAGCGCGAATAAACCATTAGCATATCAAATTCTAGTACATTTGTTATACAGAGAGGTTTCACCTGCAGTATATTTAAATATAACCCGGGAAAAAGGTTTTTAATGCTCGTTTTACATGTAATCAAATATTCAAAGTGTAATCATTTGTCATTCAGTACCTGCGTGTTTGCTTCTCTGCAGGTGATTAGAGCATCATATCTCGCTAAGAAATGATGTAGAAATGATATGTGTTCTATCTAATCAGTACATATAGACAGACAGAAGGTTTGTCTTGAGTAAAGGTTTAAACCACACATGATGAGTAAGTCGTGTTGTAGTAGTGCTGTACATCTCAGTGGTTATGAAATTCTATCTCTAGATATGGAGACGTCTGAGATCAGGTCTAGAGTCACAGCACGGCTTTAATGGACTACTGTAGGTCTTAGAACCGTTTCTGTTTCAACGTCTACAAATACCAGAGTTAGAATTTTAAAGTCAGCGGACAAGTGTTTAATATCAATAAAGTTATAAAAACTAAATAAAGTAGATGAAAACACTTCTGCGTTATTAAACACGACCTGACGCAGAGTTTTTTTTTTTTTCATTTTCGCTTCCCTGTTAACCCGCGTTAACCCACTCACTCGACTTTAGCATCTTCGTGCTTCTTATTCGCTCATTTCCTTTTCTTGCTTTTCCCTTTTATTGTATCCCCCCCCTCCCCCCTCTTACCGATGCGCTATCCTCTGATTTCCGAGCTAATCTGATTTCGGTCCATGTAGTCTGCGCAGATGAAGACAGATCCTCCTGCGTTCAGTCGATTAGACAGTTAATCACGGTGTATTACAACCCCTCTGTTGGCTTTCCGCTGAAGCTGAGACACCTCTCTCGACCGCAGCACATTAGCCCATCTAATCGCGTTTCCTCTCCCTCTCTTACAAATTGAATGATATAATATCCCACAATTTCCAATATTAAAAAAAATCCCCCAATCGTTTAGTTTTGCCTTTGCAGTGGCTGTGTAGAACTTCATCACGCGGCCGTGATGGAATTACGCGCTACCCGAGCCGCTCGCTCTCGCGGCACTCGGCTCTATGGCCTTCCTCTAAGGCAGGGAGATTGAATTTGAGAGAGGTTACACCAGCCATTTAAGGATTTCTACACGCTCCTGATTGATTAGGGCTTATCGTATCATCTTGCCTCCAGTTGCCTGAGAGGCTTTGTAGCGCGGATCTGCTAGTAATGGCGTAGCTTTCCATTTTCTTTGCTGTTACATGCTATTGATGTTAAATTCAGATGATAACTAATAGCTGAGAGACTCCTCTCAGTCTCCTCGTTACCTCACCACTGTTTGTGTGTCTCATGAAAGAGCAAACGCACATGTAGAAGCGGGTCAGAGCCTGGTAGAAACGCGTTATTCATGCTAACGCTAATGAGGAATTATCGGCCTTGTTAAGAGCGCGCTAATCTGCATCAGATACACACCGATCACTTTATAGATGTGTGTAGTTTTAATTTTTGAACAGTGATGTCCAAAGGTGTCCAGCATAGCCCCCCGACGCGCTCGTCTGCCCCGTAGCCTATCTGCCCCAGGTTCTGGAATGTTTCGAGATGCTTTTCTGCTCGACGCGGTTGTAAAGAGCGATCGGCTCCCTCACTTCCTCTCGGCTCGGTTCCGTCTCTCGGCGGATGTTTTTGGTTTTCCGCACGGTTCGACTTAAATCGACGGGCAAATTTGAACAGGGTGCTAGCCGCTACGCTACACGCTCATCTAAACTCTCGTTTACACGCCATGGTTTCACTTCCTACGTTCATGCGCTAAAGCGTTTCAACACATTAAACTAAACGAAGTGCTCGTCTCCGAAGATCGGTCAATAAATTAGAGAGAAGTTTCTCGCTTTCAAAACGATCGGCGCTTCCGTCTTTCCGTCTGGCTAAGAGGATGGCGTGATTATGATGAGCGTAAATGAGGAGGGGGTGAGACGCTATCCGAGGCCGGCGGAAGCCTTAAGTGGAAGTATAAGTGGTATATAATCTTTAAGTCAGTGCTCAGGATCATATACATTATATATGTACATTGATAAGTTTTCCGGGTTACGTCAGGGTTGTAGACGAGTTCTCAGACGCCAGACTCAGGCGGCTCTTCACGAGAGAACTTTACAGAATATGACACCGGAATTTTTATTTTTCCTTAAACTTCAGCGCGAACGAAGAGAACAAGAGGATTGTAAATCATGTGTTATTGTATTACGTTTACAGAACACGTTAAATCAGTAGAGTGTTTAAGTCATGCGTCATTCAAGGCGACGTCGCGCGCGGAATACGCGCGGAATACGCGCGGCTAGTGTCCAACATTTCTGGCTTGAAACTTTTAGACTAGAGCCGTGAGATTGAGTCTGTCTTTGGTCGTTCGGTTTGATTCGATTCACTGAATCGACGAGTCAGTTTTCAATTCAGGATCAATTCAACGTTTGAAACTATTGTGAAGCATTAAAAAAAAATTCATAGTAGATTTTAATATTATAAATAAATAGTATAAATATATATATATTATTATAAATAATATAAATAAATAGTTTGAGACCAATCTGAACGACTCTCCAGCAGCTCTAGTGATCCGAGGTCACAGGGAGTAAATCAGTTGAATGTGTACAATATTAAACGATCCCTCTGTGTGTTTCAGGGCGGGGCCGGTGCGTTACGTCACGCAGGTGATGCAGTTCATATTAAATACGACGCGTCTGTTGTGCAGATTTCACACCTCACTGTGAGCCTGGTTACTCTTCTAAGAGAGAGAGAGAGAGACTTCCATGCCAATGTGTTGGCCTGACTCCACCGTACTGCCGTGTGTGTGTGTGTGTGTGTGTGTGTGTGTGTGTGTGTGTGTGTGTGTGTGTGTGTGTGTGTTATGTATCTGAGACAGACCTTCTCTCACCTGCTCAGCCCAGGTGTTAATTAGAACACAGATAATCCCAAACCCACTCAGCATGACGAGATGCCGGATTTGGAACCTTTCCCTTACACACACACACACACACACACACACACACCAGGCGAGAAGAGTGTATCCACCCGACACAGTTTTGAATAGGATCCCAGTCCCAATACACACCTCTTGTGTCGACTAGACACCCTGTGAACCCTTTAAAAATGAAAATTCCAAAATAGAGCCCCTCGCCCTCGTACCGGTGTTTGTATCACATTATTATCTCTCACTTCTGAATAATAACAACTGATCTTAGTTCAGGCCTAAGCGTGAAGCCTGATGCCACACAGACTGCCGACTGATTCCATCCATGATATTCGAGTCAGTGATTCGGTGAGTCTCCGTCCTCTGCTACATCACCACTCATCATTGTGTCCAACATGAACAGCAGAATAGCTTTTAATCTTTAGCCTTTAGCTAATCTTGTTAACATCACGAGAGTCGCTCATGAAATTTGTATTATCGTATGAAAAAACTGAAAATATTTGCCCAGACTATGTCTCAATCATGAACATTTCTTCTTGTGTAGAAACCCGCGGTGTTGTTCCACACGGTGTCGCCAGGGGATCAAAACCAACATGGCGCACCTGCTTGAAAAAATGAAAGCAAGCCGAGTTCATGACAACGCGGCGGCCTTAATGGTGAAACCTGCGGGTGACATGGGGTATAAACTTCTGCCTCACACCCCGCCCACCCCGATCTTGCAGCCAGTGACTCCTCCTCCTCCTCCACCACGTAAAGAGAGCAGGCGTTTGACGACGACGAGGTGATTAACCAGCTAGAACTTTTCCTCAAAAGGAGGCTTCTCCAGAGACGATCTCCACCAGGGCATCCACCGGTTGGAGAAGTGTGTCGCCTTAAGTGGAGGAGATGTAGAGAAGGACGAAGCTCACGACCAACGTTTGTGCAACGATAACAATTGCATGACCGACATCACAGTGAGCATCGAGATGATCGTCACCGCGGCTGGCTTCATCCACGGATCATAAAGACACATTACAGCAGCATATTTATCTTCAGTAAGAACTTCACCCCCAGGGTTACACTAGATCCCTGAACACTGGGCGTGGCATAGCAACACATCCTGGACAATACAAACCACCAGGAACATACACAGACACACACTTAGCACAGACGAGCCACATTTAACGAGTGATTAAAAGGTGGGAGGAGACCAGAGAACGTTGAGGAGACAATGGTCCAACCAAGGTCAAGGTCAAAACCTGCTGGTTTACCATCAAAGGAAATTCCTGCAAAGATAATTGAGCCTGGTCATGAGTACAGAGTCAGACTGGATGCAGTGGTGATGGAAATGTCTTTAAGAATGACCCTAAATCATGAAGGACAAACATCGAGTTGAAGCCGAAGCCAGGAGACGACCAGAGGAGAGAAGCTTCCGGAAAATAAGAGGGGGAAAAAATCGAGCTTCTTACATACACAGAGGGTGAGGGATGAAGCTCAGGTGAATGAAAGCACTGGAATGTCACTGGCTGAGTCAGTGATGAGATGTGGGGGGTGAACAATACCATCAGAATATCCATCAGAGGCTTCATCCTGGTTTAAACTTCATCTCGAGGTGTTCCTCAGGTCTGAAGGCTCGCAGCACCCGAGAAGAAACACACATCAGGACAAATGATACAGAGAAGCTAATACGCTAACAGCACATCGCGGCGCCGGGTTCTGCTGTCATCTCGCGCCTCGGTTTTAGCTCGGCGTCTCTTAATCTGCCCCGGTGAAGCGGCAGGAGGTCAGCGAGCAGAAGGCAAACATGCGGTGAATTATGGGCCTTTCAAACGCACTAGCCAAGTTACACACTGCCCGTGATGCACATGAATAATGTATGAATGAAGACATATTTCAAGCCACCATTTGGACAGTGATTAGTAAAGCAGACAGACGCTAACTGGCGCAGGAGAAAACAGGGCGCTTTTTCTACCACTGATTTATTTGGTGCGGATTTTAAGATCTTGGTGCGCGCGCGCAACAATGACCCCAGTCTGACTCCACAATCTCGGCATTATTGGTAGAAAACGCTCGGTATGAGACGCAATATAGTCGCTACTTTCTCTACAGATTACAGCGGCGGGTCCCAGACAAGCGTCCTGCAGGACAAACTGGACTTTTAG
The DNA here is from genome assembly GCA_011419295.1 of Clarias macrocephalus. Taxonomy (NCBI): domain Eukaryota; kingdom Metazoa; phylum Chordata; class Actinopteri; order Siluriformes; family Clariidae; genus Clarias; species Clarias macrocephalus. The sequence continues at coordinate 4,567 of JAAGKR010008142.1, read as the reverse complement.
TCGGAATTGAGACTGTAATGGGACACGACTGTTGATGTCATCTGTACAAAGTCAAACAATAAATCAACCCTTTAACATGCTTTTATTCTTTGTATTTTTATTTCCTGGGGCAATAATAATGATTCATGTTTGTTTGTTTTTTTCTTAACAGACCTCAATACAGGTCTCTTCCAAACGGTTGAGATGTCGCTTCTTGGTAAACGTATGAACATACAGTATGTGCCAAATCGAAAAGGAAAGTCTGTAATGCTGCAGCAGAAGAGGTTTGGGGCATCGGGTCTGTGTTATGGCTCATGTTATGCTACAATGTTAAAGTGGGATTTTGATTGTACTGAATAACAGAACAGATAACAGAGTTCTGAGAGTAAAACCTCCCTTTATGTCTCTATATAATCCCCTGCTACACTAATGCACTTATCACTTATTATTAAGGGAGAAAGTTCTCTCAGTACACCAGAGCCGTGATCTGCCTGAACTCCTTCACTGGCCCAAATATTGTGGAAATGTCTTGGAGCGAGGTCGGGACTGTACGGGGGCGTGGCGATGACTGTAATACGAGAGTGGTGTTGGTGAGTGAGTGTGTGTACAGTTCACGCACACACAGATGCGTGTAGATTTTCAGTGATCAGGCGTTCCACTCTCTGAATGTTCACGTGACCGACTGCAGTGATCACCGAGACGCCTCGGCCGGGATCGTCACCCACGAATGTACAGCTTCTTTAAAACGTTCAGATGTTTTACTGTGGCTGAGAGTCTCATCACCGGACTGTGACTGGAATCTTCCGGAAATGTCCATCGCCGCTCGAATTTATAGACACAGCATCATCTAGTGGATTATTTTGGTATAGCATACATCCGAAAAGATTTCAATAAGCAATGAAAATGTACTCTACCAAAAGGTGGAGGAGAACGTTAAAGGGTTAATTTGGTTCAATTTGAATAACTTTTTTTATTTTTTTTGTGATGTAGAGTACCTGAGATCCGTATCATGTCGACCCGATTATCGCCAAATATCAAATCTCTGCCTGAATTAAAACTGTGTTGTATCATATGAAATCATGAGGTTTACAGGCCTGTGACACGTAGAAGACGATCAGATCCATTAACATAGTGAAGAAAAAATGCCAAAAGTGATTGGTTGATTAAATTACTTCAAACACCACAAATCACTTACGAGAGATGAATACAAATAAAAACTCAAGCACAAGTCAAATCACAGAGGCTCAGGACTGAATTGTTTAAAAATTAATCCCGTTAATTTTGAACATTATTTTGTTAAAATATTATTTTGTTAAATCGTCTCAGGAGCTTCTATCAGAAGGAAAATTAAAAGTGTCTTAAATTTCTAAGGTGAAAGTATGTTTAGACCCAATCTAATGACAGAAACAATTAGCCAATCAAATCAAGGCACACTACACTAAATCCATGATCTACACACACACACACACACACACACACACACACACACACACACACACACACAACACTAGACACACAGCAGCATGCCATCCGGGCCTTAATGAAGTCCTTGGAGTTTAATTAAGTAGCTAAATTATCAGCAGTAATGTTAGCATTCATTATGCCAAATTACAGCAGCAGAGTGCGGCGAGGGGAGGGGGGGCGAGGGGGGGGGAGGAGGGGGAGGAGGGGGGATGAGAGGAGGGGAGAGGAGGGGGGCAAGAGGGAGGGCAGGGGGGCAAGAGAGGAGGGGGGCAGGAGGGGGGGGCGAGAGAGGAGGGGGGGGCGAGAGAGGAGGGGGAGATGAGGGGGGAGGGGGGGCGAGAGAGGAGGGGGAGATGAGGGGGGTGGAGGAGGGAGAGGAGAGGAAACGTCAATTCAGCTCTTCTCACCTGCAGAGAGAGAAAGAGAGATGAATGAGGGAAAGAAACTGAATGTGTCTAGTCAGGAAGAAACCTCATCCACTTCAGAATATACAACTGTGTGTGTGTGTGTGTGTGTGTGTGTGTGTGTGTGTGTGTGTGTGTGTGTGTGTATATATATGTGTGTGTGTGTGTGTGTGTGTGTGTATATGTGTGTGTATATGTGTGTGTGTGTATATGTGTGTGTGTGTATATATGTGTGTGTGTG
>JAAGKR010008141.1:0-32814 GCA_011419295.1 Clarias macrocephalus | reverse complement strand
AGAACCTGATTTATCTTTTTTTGGGGGGGGGGGGTGGATTTGAATGAAAGGTTTTCATGTTTGAGCTATCTTATTATATATATATTTTTTTGGATGTGGTCAGTATGTCCTTACAGAAAGACATTTGGGTCCAGCATATTCAAATTTATCCTTCACCTGCTGGAGATAAACCAGTTAGCACACCTATGCAGGATGTCCTCATAAAGAAAGCAGGAGAGGGAGCACATCCCTTCACTTTTAATGTATGTTAAACTGTCCAAAGCTGTGTACAACAAGAGTCTTTCACTGTGTTAGGTGCTTTGAAATCATGAAAATGTGTGTGTGTTGCTTTCTTAGATTCCAACAAATCTGCCATGCTCTGTAACATTTCAGCCAGCTACATGGGACAAAGGCAAGGTACTGCACCCCTCCCTCATTCACCTTCTCTATCCCCCAAAAGGATACATTTTTTATGTATATTTTATTACTTAGTACTATATTATTATTATTATTATTATTATTATTATTATTATTATTATTCACTGAAATATGTTTTTATTACTATTGCAGGCTTGTGGTGTTGATTTTAAATTAAAAGCCTACATTGCTAATGAGGCTGATGATCCAGATGAGAAAATTGACAGCAAGTGTGTATAGTCCGAATTTATTCTCAGTATTAACTAAAGATCCTTGCCTTTTATTTAATTCCTATATTGATTAATATTCCTGTTTTGTCTGCTTTATAGAGATACTTGTCAACTGCTCATTCGTAAAATCCAGTTTGCACCAGACAAGTTGCTACCTGGGCCTAAGGTTAATATCTACAAGCAGTTCGTGTTTTCAGGAAAAATTCACCTAGAGGCCTCCATAGAGAAGGAGGTATATAGATGATATAGTTATTATTATCAACGTTCTATTTTATATGCTTTTTTCCACTCCAAATCTTCAAAAACTGTTTTCCAGGTTTACTATCATGGAGATCCAATCCAGATTAGAGTAAAAATAAACAACCAGACCAATAAAATGGTCAAAAAAATCAAAATTTCCAGTAAGATGGGATTCTCTGGAATAAAATTAGCAATATATATATATATATATATATTTTTTTTTTTTTTTAATATATACTTTTACATTCTAATTTTTTTTTTTTTTTTTTGCAATATTTTGGTGCACATCTCTTACAGTTGACCAAACAGCGGATGTTGTGCTCTACTCAGCTGACAAATACACCAAAGTTGTTCTATATGCGGAATTTCGGTGAGTCGAAATGATAGCCTATTGCCTATTGCCTATAGCAGGAACTCTCTTGCTATAGTCTACTGTCTATGGAATTTTAGAGTAATAGTATAATAGGTCATATAATCATTCAGCATACTGTACAGTCTAGCTGCTTATTTTGAGTAATGTTAGACGTACGTTAATACAGCATGGGCTAGAATTATCCAAATGTCTAGTCCAAATCATTTTATGTAGCACAATTTGACAACCCTGTCATTGTCAGTCCTATTGGCTGCTCTCCTCCGCTGAAAATGTTGATAGAGTGAGCTTGATGTAGCATGATTCCTCAGCCAATGGGTCTCTAGTAGTGCCTTGTTACAGTTCCCATCTTTGTTCACTAGGTGGAATAATAAGCCTATTTAGATAAATGGGACAGTGAGTGTATGATGTGTTGGTCCATTGTTCTGGAAAAACTTTATAGAGCTTTATAGAGGAATGACAAAAAAATTTTCGTCCTGGAAGAGACAATTCCCATCAAGATAGAAATGTTTATCATAGGTTGAAGATGATCAGTCAAAATAACCCAGTGAACCCATGCCATGCTGGCAAAATGCCTCCACATTATTAACAGAGTCACCATTAACAGATTCATAACAGATGTACAAAATATGCATACTGTCCTTCAAGCATACTTATTAATCATGTTTATATTTTATTTTCATAAATCAGGGATCAAGTAAACAGCCAAAGCACATTTGAGAAAGAATATATGGTCACACCTCTACTGGCCAACAACAGAGAGAAATATGGTCTGGCATTGGACGGCAGGCTAAAAGATGAAGACACAAACCTTGCGTCATCCACAATGTGAGTCAATTTTAACATTTTAAAATGAGCCCCTTGGTCTCAATACCTTAACAGTATCTTAAAACACACTATATTATAAAACATATAAGAAGATAATTCCTAATAAATTGTAGATTTGCACCACTCTGTGGTGTTTCACTCCAAATTAATCAGATGCCACTGATGCCTCAAACTGAATGAAAATTGAGTTGGATTATGGCTGAATATACCCTGTATGCCTCTAATCTGAGATGGATCAGTATGATATGTACAATAATACACAAAAAATTCTTATAATGTCATTTATGATGGTAAGTCAAAAATGTATTTTATTATTAAGGTATATATTTCTCATGAATTAACTTTAATATATAATTTCGACATAATCTCCTTACTTTTCAATACATTTTGTCTATCTGTCAACAAGCTTTTCTATGCCCTCATTAAAAAAATGTTTTTGGCTGAACTGCAAGCCACAAATGCATCACCGTCTTTAATTCTTCATCAGACATGAATCTTCGTCCTCATAGGGCTGCTTTTAAGTGACCAAACAGGTGAGGAAGATCAGGACTATAGGAAGGATGTTTAAACGCTTCAAAATAAAAAATTTTGCTGAGTGTTGACTGTGTCGCCGGAAGTTGGCGGACATGCATTGCTATGCGAGATCACAGTACTCTTGGATGTATTCAATACTCTTGGAAATGTCTCACTGTAATGGGCTGTTGATTGTTAAACTTTTTTACTGATAATGTTTCAATACTGTGCCTTGGGGCATGAATTTTCCATCTGATAGTTGACTTTTTAACTTTTTTTTTTGGTCTGCGATTGCGGATGTTCCCATTCCATACTTGTAGTGATGAATCCATATCTCATCACCACTAATGTTTCTTAAAGAGAAGTGTTTGGATATCTGAAACAAAATTTGGGCCGATACTCTAAAATGTATTTGCAGATATCCAAACGCTTCTGTTTATGATGTTCCATCAGTTGTTTCAGCACCAGGGACACCCTCAGACCACACAAAAAAACTAATCACTGCATTCGTTCTTTTTTTTGTGTGTAAATTACAAGTGTGCTACAATGACTTTTTCATAGCCAGCATTAACTTTTTTTGCCAAGTTGAGCTATACAGTATATCTTGTAGGATCAGACCAGATGAGCTAGCCTTTGCTTGCCAAATACATCAATAAGCCTGGGTCTTCAGTTGTCTGGTTGTCCTCCCTTGCATTATTTTTGGTAGGCACTGGTCATTGCATACCAGAACATGCCATTTTGGAGATGGTCTGACCCAGTCCCCTTGGCATCACAATTTGACCCTTCCAACACATCAACTTTGACGACTGACTGTTTACTTGCTGCCTACTTCACCTGTCAGTGGTATAATTGCAATGGTTGATCAGTGGAATCAGTGTATCATACAAAGTCACATTATATTAATCAGGCTTTTCTCCTCCTGTAGAGTGAGAGCTGGGACATGCAAAGACATACAGGGCATTCTGGTGTCGTACAAAATCAGAGTCAACCTTGTGGTGGCCAGTGGTGGTGCCTTGGGAAGCCTTATATCCAGGTTAACAATTTAAATACTTTTATAATATTAAACAAAATAAAAGGAACACACATTAAAGCCTTGACCTTGACCTTCTGTATCTATTGCTGTTTCCTATTGCTGTTTCCATTTAGTTATGTTACTGCTGAAATACCGCTGATCTTGATGTCCCCAATGCCAACAGGTGAGGTTGATATTATATATGTAATACAGGTAAAGTGTATCATGCTCATGACTTATCTATATGTACTGTATATGTGTAGTCATCAATAACTTGCTAATACTATATATTCTTTTTTCTTGATGTGATTCTTTATTTTTTATCTTCACAATTGGAACAGATGTGTAAGTGGAAATCTTACGTCTCAGCTGCACTAAATAGCACATTTTTATATTTATGATGATGCAAACTGTATTTTCTCCCAGTTTATATAATTTCAGTTTTTCTTACTAGAAAAACTGTACTGTACAATTTAATACTGTACTAGAAAGTGTAGAGGGGAATGTTACTTATGATAATGTGGAACAGCAAAGTAAGCTGGACTTGAGCATAAAAAACACCACATTGAAAACTTATTCTACATGAGCCACCAAGTAAAAATAAACAATGTTATTGTAAACCTTTGCATTACATCTGATTCTTTAAAGCACTTTCATGTCATTCACAAAATTACCCAAATGAACAATGTGTTCTGTGTGGTTTTCTAAACCCAACTCTCATCTCTTAAGAGAACCAACATGAATGAAATTGACAAATTGACTCTTTATTTTATAAACCCTAGAATGAACTTTAAACCTAAGTAAATTCTGTGTCAAAAAAAATAAATAAAAATGAGGAAGGCATTTCTGATGCCTATATCATAGACAGAAAAACTTTAACAGGCTATATACAGTAAACAGTGCAGAGAGGCCTCAAATGCACAAATCATTTCTGATTCTCAGGTCTTGGTGAATAAATGTCACGCATTTTGTTTTATTTGTTGTATCTGTCATTAAAATGTGGACTCAGTGTAAGTGCTTTTACCATAATGGTACACCCTGGAGAGGGTGGCAATCCACTGTAGGGCACACCCATTCACTCTAATTACCCAACTCTGCATGTCTTTTGACTGTGAGAGGAAACCGGAGTACCAAGAGGACATCCATGATTGGAAAATTACTACTAAACAGATTTTTTTTTAAAGAATGTGGTAGTGGTGTTTAACAAAGAAAAAAATATTAACGCTGTTAATGTAATAAACAGAAAAAAACGAATTATTGTAGATATAGTATAAATGTGAAACCTTGTAAGTGTTAAGGAATCATTTTGTTATATGATAACAAATAATTGCCAATAATTGTACATCATAAGCTCGTATTTAAAGGCAAATATCCCTCAAGGATCACAGCAATTTTTTATTCATTTTAAAATTCAAGTTTAAATGAAAGTACAAATTGTAAAAGTGAACTGTCTTAATTGGACTAATGGCTAGAAACAGAGTTATACATCACCCAATTAATTGCGTAACAATGAATCAATTCAACCAATTAACTAATTAGCAAAAAAAAAAAAAAGTTAGTTTTTACCAGGGGCTGATACAAACCAGCGGCCTAGATTACGGATTGTTTTTTTTATGACATGTGATTATGGATATCAGTTGTTGCATTTCTTTACAAATATATCATTTTAATATGAATTCATGTTCATAAATTGTAATGTAATAAAACGTATTAGAAACCAAAAAGTGTAAAAACGACAGCACTGATAACATGAATAGTCTTGTTATTAAACGGAGTGCTTGTGTGACCGGTCTGTAGTTTAGCCCTGTGCTGCTAAACATTAGCATTAGCCTGGTGTCTCAGAGGCTCTGTGTTAGCGTGCCGGAGACGCGGTGCGACTGCACACTGGCTTCATCTTCAGCGGCTAAGAAACACAAGGAAAATCAGCAGCACCAAGGTAATCCTTAACTGGATTTCAGTACTGGTGTTATTAAGCTATTTAGACACCATATAAGAACATTTTACTCCACATATTAGCTAAAATGTGTTGAAATTATGACATTCTAGGTGCTCTGACTGCGTCACCCCATTGAACTAGATTGGCTAATCGCTTAGCATAACTAGCGAGCATTACGACGTGCTCAGCTGTAGGCGGGTTTTTATGTATTTATTTATTAATAATTTTTAATGAACACTTAAGATATCTTGCGAGTTAATCCTGAGTTTGTTTAGCTGAACGACCTGCTATATATAGCCGTGATCCATTATAACAGAAATGAACCGCGTGGTAATCTGTGTTAGCTATCGAGCTCTTGGTGTGAGCGGACATATTTGCTAGCAAGCTAGTTACCTGGGGTTAGCCTGCAGACTCGCGTTATCGTGATCCTGTTTGTTTATTTTATAATGTATAATGTATGTGTTTGTGTGTATATATAAAGCCGCAGAAGTGTCATATGCAATGTTTCTGATTTGATAATGGACTCAGTCAGAGCTGTAGTTGTACTACTACAGTTATAATACGATTAGAATAAGAGACTGCTTGTGGGGATTATGTCGCTGTAAAAGCTGATTGTTTTATAGATATCTGATGTATATCTTGTATATACGCAAAGCTATCATCAGCGAGCATAAGCTGCATCTTCTAAGTTTTCAGACACGGGCCATATTTCAATTTCCCATAATGCTTTATTGAGCAATACCGGAAATAGATCTGGCAGAACCGTTCTGGCAACAGGGGTCTTCAACTACAGTCCTGGAGGGCCAGTGACACGCACAGTTTGTAATTCACCAACACCCAAACATACTCACTGAACCTAGTAATTAACAGATTAGTCGAATTAGCTGTGTTTGAGAAGAAGAATCACCAAACTGTGTTGGACACTGGCCCTCCAGGACTGGAGTTGAAGACAATATGGCAAGATGAATAAGGACGTTCACATCGACAACTTTAGACAAACCTTCGAAAGTGATGAGCAGTGGTTTGCCAAGAAGCAGTTATAACTAAACACATTGCAAACTATGACACGAGTGACACAGATCAGCTGCTAGCTCTGTCCATGGTGTGGGTCAACCACATGTTCATGGGTTGCAGGTGGGTTTGTCAGGCTTGAGATGGACAGTAGTGATGGTAAGTTTGAATCATTTTTGTGACTTGACAAATAAAATAAAATGTTACATTTTCAATAAACAGACCCCCAACACATCTACATACACAAATTTTGGCTCTAGTTCCAGTAATTAAAATATTACAATGCAGCTAAGGACATATTATGATAAACAGAATGAGTAGCTCACCTCTCATATCTTCTGGTCTGAATCGTTTGTTCTTTTGAATCTACTACATTGCATAGCGTCTATGGGAGTCATGTGACAAAAGAACAAATGACTCACGTTAGAAGACTTTTAGAGAATAATCACTCAATTCTGTTTCCTGTGTACTGCACTGCATAGCGTCTATGGGAGTCACATGACAAACAAACGAATGATTCGGACCAAAGACTCAACGGTAACTACTTATTTCTAATTCCTGTACATAATCTATGGAGGTATTACAATGCTGTACACATGTGCGCCCAGTAGAAATTGAACAACTCACTCTTTGAGACTACTTGTTCTTCTGAGTCACATTAAAGACTCGTTCAAAAAGAAGGAATCGTTCATGAATGACTCATCACTAATGGACATGGCATCGACCTGGGTTAGAATAAAATCCAGGTGAAAGAAAGTTGTTAAGTAAACTATTTTGCTAGTTCACCGATGTTCGAGTCTAACTTGCACACAGTGGTTGGTATTTTTAGTTTTGAAGCTATAACCCTGAAATTTCCAATTTATATAAATGCTTTTGTGTTTTGTTGTTTGTTTTTCCCCCTGTATCTGGCAGCTATGGCCCACAACTGATGCTGAGAGTGCTTGAGATGGCAGAAGGGATTCATGTTGGCGAAATGCCCTCATGTGAACTAGTCTCAAGTGCTGAAGCAAAAAAGAGGCCCAATTCATCTGATGGAAGTAAGTCAATAAGGTCTCTCTGATGGTGTTACCAATTTGCAATCTGTTCATAAACCCAAGAAGCCGTTGCAAAATGCTGGTCCCAAGCATGGATCATGGTACACTTGAACCATATTTGCATAATATGAACACTTCATATACATGCCCAGTGTACCGTGCTCGTGTCCTCTTGAATTAAATATGAAAGCCAACTGTACCTCAGCATGGAAGCAGACTATTGTTTGGAATGTTATGTCATCAGCAGCATGTCTCCTCCGAAATCTGTGTGCACGCCGATATCATAGCATATATCCTCTGACCAACAGCCATAGCTGATAAAATAGGAAGGCATGTGTAGCATATTAACATTTTTTTTTTTTTAAAGCTATAGTACAGACAGTAATGCTGATGTGAAGGCTGTCCATTAGGTGGGGATGGGGAGCAATTGTTATGAGTAAGTCGTGCCTGGTGTGAAAGCAGCCTTACTAAGGAGGAGTCCACAATATAAAAAGTGCAGCATTATACACCGAAAGGTGCACTAGTCAGTATTAGGTCTCTAATGGTTAAATGGTTGATGGACACCAATTGGATTTTTTTTGTTGTTGTTATTTCCCCAAAACTAGCCATATGACTAACCAGAACTAGACATACGGTTATTTCTGAGGGAAGAGAATTTGTGCTAAATAAGCCATAACTTTGATGATACCCTATCAGTTTAGCTCACTCGGACTGTAAAACTTCGCATGAGTCTCAGGTGAACTTTGGAACACATATTTGCTCCGAACAAGGGTTGTGGAACTCGGCCCCAGTGACGTTGTATTCGCATTCCGTGTAACAAACTTTATAGTTGCTGTGCAGAGCAGGATAATTTATAATGATGAAGACCTATTGTAATTTACTTTTCTGCACCTCGATTTAGATTTTAAGATTTTTAAACAAGTTAGACATGCATTAATAGATTTAATTTCATCTTTGACAAAAACACTCAGTGCACAATGACTGAAAAACCATGAGTTATGTCAGTGCATCTTTTAATCAAAGAATTCAAAACATGCAGTGTAACTGTTACTCATTTCAGATTGATTGGGGGGGGGAGAAGACTTCGCTTTTTGACACATTTTCTGTATTTCGCTCATAGAACACGAGTCTTCTACAAGAAAATGTATAACAGTTGTAAGGTCTGAAACTGATATTTATTGATTGATTAATTCATTCATTCATTCATTCATTCATTCATTCATTTATTTCTATCTCATCCACCCTACATTTTAAACACCCCTGGTCAAGAGTGATTTGCTTTCCTGAGTTCTTCAGCTGACTGCCATTACTCATGGTGTTATTGTTATATATTCTTAGTATAATTATTTACACTAGCGGTGATTTATTCATTTCTGTAATGGTGGTTCCCCCAAAGCCTCACCTTACCTGGATGTATAAGTTATCAAAAATGTATCTACTTGATTTATGTGGAGGAGGCCATTATAGTTCAATCCTACAACAAATCCAACATCATCCCCTAAACAAGTAATAAATTTCTGTCTTAGAAAAGCACTGTTTTGTTTTTCTTTTTCTAGCGTTGCTGCTTTTTTTTTGGATGCATAGTGCGGTCATTTCCTCACAGTCAAAGTATCTGGCTGTGGTTCCATTCTGAACAGGCTGACATGGGGGTAAGCAAAGAAGCATTGGGGGTATCTATAAAAAGACTTACAGGAGGCCTGTGTAACATGCAGTGTGCACTGGACTGCAGTTTTCTAAATTACACCCTTGCACCTTTTCCATTTTATGTTCCATATATTTACTTTTATGTATGCATTTTTGTGGTTAAGCTGGTTAAAATCAACTGTTGCATTTTTAAACATCACTGCATACAGTTGCTGTTGGAGGTTATATACGAATGCCATGAATGACAGCAGAAAATTCTTACTCACATTTTTATCTTTGCTATTTAGCCCAAACTATTTAAAAAATGCATAGTTCGGCATACATTTGTAAATTACATTTCTATTTTATTTATTTATTTATTTTTGTAGTACTCCTGCATGGACATCAGACACAAAGACGCATTGCAGGTTTTGCAACGTCTGCGTGTCTTCTGATGAAAGGTTACGCACCTCTGCCAAACTTTGGTACTGTTAACAGCAAAGTACCTTAGTTCACACTTCTAGTTCAATCACGTTCAAGGATCTCACAAAAAAAATGGTTCCATTCCAATATGGAGAATCATAAAAAACAATGTACAAACCTGATGTAGTCCTCTGGGTGGTTGGTAGAACAGCAGTCCTCCTCATGCTCCACTATATCTCATCTCCATCACTGATTTTCCTCTGGATAGTTTTCTGTCCTCTGGATAGTTTTCTGTTGTACAGTGACTTTCTGTCACTGTACAAGCAGTGTCTTCTGTTGTTGTTCTTTATTCATTTGGATGGGGGGCAATCCAATTTCATTAGTCCCTAGAACCTGTGTTATGATGAGCTCCATCACAGTCATAGCTGAGCCCCTTTCCAATGCCACCAGGCCTTTTCCATATGTACACATAAAGCTACAGGTTTATCTGTTTGTGGAATCAGAACAAGGAGCTTATAGTCTGATTTCAACAGCGTGCTTTGCATATATTGCTTTAGTCCACTCAGCTTTGAGGCCACATTTCTTTAATCCACTGCTGTATTCTGTCACCATTTACATCTTTATACATGTACATGAGTTTAATTTTAAATAGGCATTCACAGGTGGCAGTCATTTTTTTTCCCTGTTGTTAGTAGGGGCATCCAGGGGTAACTTTTGGATTAAGGTTGCTGTGATTAGAAATTTAGGCCTGAACTGACCCTTTGAGTGTGAAACTGTACAGTGCAGACATTCTCTACTGAAAAAGAAACAAAGCAATTGTAGTAGTAGTAATAATACAAATGTAGATAAATAAAACCAATAGTAACAATAATAACTATAACAGTGTTTCCCACACATAGTGTACTTGCTTGGTTGCAAATAGGGCTGCAACTAACGATTATTTTGATAATCGATTAGTTGGGTGATTTTTTTTTTTTTGATTAATTGGATAAAAACTAAACGCTTCTTTAATTTGATGCAAAATTAAAAATGCTTCTTTGATGCTTCTTTAAAAAATGCAAAAGCCACATATAGAGTTTAATGAGCTTAAATTTTGACATTTTAAACCTTAAAAAACAAACTTTGTCTTTAATTTTAACAGTAAAACTCCTCTAAATATCCAAAATATAAATAAATATATAAAAAAGCAAAACAATTGTTGTACTCTTATGTTGGATGGCATCTGTTATAGTGGCTGCTTGTTGAGGAGTGCATGGGGGATTTCTTTTTTGAATGAACTCACTTATGCTGACTTGTTTCTTTTTAAATAAAAATAAATAAATAAATAACAGCATTTGAGTATGCAAAATACAGCATTTTAACAATAATTGCAGATATTGCCAGCTGATAGAGAAGGAACAGCCAATCAGAAGTCGCGTGTGGAAGTCTGTGATTGGCTGGTTTTGTGGCAGTTTTGTAACACTGGACAAAGTTGAGCGAGCATACAGGCCGAGTCGAGCGCGCACAGAATTGAGAAGTCGCGCGTGCGCTGAGATCATGTTGAGCGAGGAGGGGAGACATTGCACGCGCATAGAGTGCTTTGTCTGCTCTCAAAATGTCAAACCGCGCGCTCAGAATTGTGGCAGGAATATAACGCCATAGGCGCACGCTTTTTCCTGCATCCTGGTGATCTTGTGGTCGCGCTCCTCAGTAACGTGAGCAATCCAACTAATTGATAACAGCATTCGTTAACAACGAATTTCATTATCGATAATTATCGATTAGTTGTTGCAGCCCTAGTTGCAAGCATGGTGTATAACGGCTCTTTAAAAAAATAGTAAAATAAATAAATGCTTAAAACTAGGGCTGCTCTGATTGATCGGTCGGCGATCATAATATATCAAATAATAGCTTTGGGAAGTTTGATCGGCAGTCTCTATAATGGCCGATTATAGAAAAGCCAATCAGGTGACGCAAAACTCGCCGGACATTTTTTTTGCGTGCTGCTAAAATGGCTTCACCGGTTTGGCAATTCTATGTGTTGTGTGAAAAAGACAATACATTAGCAAACGGCAACTCTTATTGTGTAACAAGACAATTCCATGAGGCGGAGAGCACCCAAAGCATTTTAACACCACGAACCTCATCAGACATTTGAAAGTTAGTCACGTAAAGGAACATGAGCAGTTTTCGAAGTTGGGTCACGCTAAGATACCGGGAGAGTTCAGCAACTTGCGCGCCGCCACTGTCTGTAACTCCCCAATCTCACCTACGCGGTTTTGCTCGGTGGCCGTAAGTACGGTTCATCATGATTCACCGCGAGTTCGGGCGCTGTGATTACGTTTCCATCTTTTCGCGCGAAAATTAAACATGTTTAAACACATATAGAGACTGACGACCAAACATGTTAAATTTTTTTGGCGGCCCTCGCAGATGCTTGTGAACCTTGACCTTCACAGAACGTCAAACGTCGTCGCGCAATCGGGGCGGCTCACGGAGCTTAACACCGCATCTCACCACGAGTCAAACCGCATAGGTGAGATAGGGGCATCAACCCTACTGCAAGGACAGGAAGAAGCATAAAGAAATATCAGACAAAATAATGGAATTCATATGCCTAGATCATCAGCCGCTGTCTATTGTGGAAGACGAAGGGCGCCGGTGACTCGCGTCCTACTTGTCTGTTATTTTATTTCATTTTATACAATTTACAGGAACGTTGTATTTGTCAAGCTCTAAGCTGTTCCCAATTACTAACCAAGCACAAGCTGCTATGTTTTAAGAACTGTGTTGCACATGTTGCTTGCCAATAAATACAGTTGATATTCCTCTTCTTGTAATTTCAATACTTTAATTTACATTGCTGTTGGATATAGTTTAATAAATAATGCTAGATGATAAGGCTTCAAGTAGACCCAGTAATCGGTGATCCGTATCGGTATCGGCTGTTACAGCTTCTAGGGATCGATGATCGGCACCAAAAATCCTGATCGGAGCACCTCTACTTAAAACCCAAGCGGCACAGATCGCTGCGTCAGACGGCATTGGTCAGTGATCAATAAAAATTTTTTTAAAAAGTATTTTTAAAATGGGGAGGCTTCAAACATAAAAATGTGCATTCAGGTTTACGGGTAGAACCAAAGTTATCACTACTTTTCAAACATGTAAATCTTACTGCTCCTGGAGGAATATCTGAACCCTAAAAAAAGTGATCTTATGAATCTGTGCACTTTTCTTTATTTTGTATTACATTCTTTTTCATGTTTGTCTATATTACACACACACTACCCAACTATACAAAGACCACCATCTTTGTACACCAAGAGTGCTTAGTTTTTTTTTCCTCTTAGTCTTCACATATGAGTAGATTTAGAGGAAGGATAGTAGGTTTAATATCTAAAATGTAAAATTAATATAAATATCAAATAAATTAAAATGATGTTTTAAAGGTCATGTGTATTTCTTGCTTGTTGTATGTAGTAGATCGCTTTTTTGGTGCTGCAGGTAATGCTGGCCTGTTGGCTACCACCACAAGTATATTTCAGGCCTGGAGGAAACACTGTATGATCATAATGAATAGAGAAAGTACAGTCAAAGAATCATTACTGATACAAAACAAGGGGAGAAGAAAAGAAGGCTGGAGTCAATATGGTAGTTGTCTATTTTGGTTTACACATTTTGAATCATCATTCAATTCAAGTTTCTGGATAACGCCTTAAAGGTTTGCGATGGTGGGCGCCTATAGAGTCGCTAGCACTTACTCATTTGGTGCTTACATTGCATAGGAGACAATCATGGTAGGCTCATGAAATGGTTTGCAGCAGTTAATCCTGAGTTTTCAAGCTTTCTAACGGTATATTCCATTACCATATTGCTGGATGATTTGATGCATAAAAGTGTGTCGAGCGCTTTGACTGAAGTGTGCCAACACTGTTAGTCAATTGTAAGACGCACAGTTCACAAGTTTTGATCGGGTTGAGGTTCCCGGAGTTTAAAGTGCTTTATGCATGCTTGATCCATTTTACAACCGTTTTGGGCCATTGCCCTGTTGGTACACTCGGGTTTTGTTTGATTTAGTCATCTAGCTGATGATTTGAGTTCGACTTCTGTCTTCATTATCCCATCCACTTGCAATGAAACAGGCCCAGTAATCCAGTTGTCTTACGTCCAAACAGACCCCTGGTTAAAGCTTACCTCCAGAAAGCCTTTTCTTTGTCCATGTGATAAGCTGCAAACTTTTGCCAATCTTGAAGGCGTCCATTTCTGAGCAGTAGCTTGGTACATAAACCGTTCTTTCTCACATCTGCACCGAGCTCCTTGAACTTTCTCATTGTAATGCATGTTGGTCTATGGTGTCCCACAGGTCTGAAATATACTTGTGGTCGTAGCCAGCGGACCATTATCTGACAGCACAAAAGTGGTCTACTACATACAACAAACAATTAAATACATATGACCTTTTAACACTATTTTTATTTGATATTTCTATTAACATTTCAGAGATCCAACCTACAAACTGTCCCTTTCATCTACCCATATGTAAAGAGTAAGACAGAGTAAAATTATTAAGAACACTTGTTTTGTGATTTAAAGATGGAACTGTTTGTCGGAGCACGTAGCCCTTAAAACGCAGAGCATTTTAGCCATTTCTTTGCATTACTATGTTTTAATAAATATGTATTGGGTCAGGATTGTGCAGTATAAAGTTGTCCTTAGACATATCCTTTTTTTCAGCGCAACCTAGGCAATATGTTAAATTGAATTGAATGTTATTTAATCTTAACCACCTATACACAAATGACTGAGCAAAAAATAAGAAAACAAGAAATAGCACAGATTCATAAAACAAGATTCACAAATAATTTTTGTTTGTTTTAGGATGCTCCTTTTTTTATTATTATTATTATTATTATTATTATTATTATTATTATTAATGTGTGTGTTTTTGTGAGTTTTAATTCTGGTAGCAGAAAATTCTTTTACACTACTTAAAGTAATGATAACTTTGGTTCTACATGACGTATCAGAAAACCCAAATGCACAGTGTTCTGCCTCCTCTCGTGATTTTATAAAAAAAAAAATTATTGGTTATTAGGGCTGTAGCTATCGAATATTTTAGTTAATAAATTTTTATATATCCAATTTGCAGCCCGCAACAGAACGCTCCCTCAAATCAATACACAGCTAATTGTTTGCGTCTCCTTCCGCTTTGCGGGTGACGTGAGCGCTTTTTCTTCGTCTGTGTTTACTGGCAGCTTGCATCCGGAAGCGCGCTGTCACGCCAAACAAATAATTACGCAAAAACATAACGCAAGCTTTTAAAATTAATTAAAAGAAGCTTCGAGGCAGAAGATTTTGCCTCAATCATTTTTTTAAAATCGAATTATTCAAGTTACTCAAGGAATCGTTTCAGCCCTATTGGTTATTGGCCAGTCATGTGTTGCTGTAAGCTGCTGGAGTTTGGATTTTTTAAAAGGGTTTGCAAATATACTTGGGCGGCCATCAATATACTACAAAGAAGCTTCTAGTGGTAGTCCATCATGATCAGTAACAGGAAGATGCTTGGTTTGGCAAAATAAAAGACATTTCAAGACTTTCAACACTACTGAATTGATAATCTAAGTGGGTGTAAGTATAATTCATACCGTGTGTTGATTTGAGAAAACCAAAATAAATCAAACCTTGTGCTTAAAATGCCTGGGGATTTCTTCTATTGAAGATATGTTGCACAGTCATTCTGCCCCAGGGAAAGACTATGGTTCGGTATGGTTGGGTACCATAGTGACAATATGTGACAATGTGACAATACTCAGTGACATGGCCCTGTACCTATATAACCTGTTTGTACTAGAACTGAGTGAGAATGCAGATTTTATGTGATGGACCAACACAATGTGGCACCTAACTGTGAAGCGGAAGGAAACTGATAAATGAAATAAAAATCTGAAAAGTGTGGCATTTGGATTCAGCCCCTTTTACTCCAATACCACTTACTAAACCATTTGCCTTCAGAAGTCACCTACTTAAGAAATAGAATTCACCTGTGTGTAATTTAATTTCAGTATAAATACAGCTCTTTTGTGAAGCCCTCAGCATTATGAATCCCTTCAGAACACACCAGACAGGTCAGGGATAAAGTTGTGGAGGAGTTTAAAGCAGGGTTCGGTTTTTAAAAAATATCCCAAGGTTTGAGCATCTCGCGAAGAACTGTTTAATCCATCATCCGAAAATGGAAAGAATATGTCACAACTGCAAGCCTACAAATACCAAAGTGCCTGTTCACCTAAACTGCCAGGAGGAAGGAGAGCATTAATCAGAGAAGCAGCCAAGAGGAAAACTAACAGTGCACATCACCCTGAACACAGCATCCTCTCTGTGAAACATGGTGGCAGCAGCATCATGTTGTGAGGATTCTTTTCTTCAGCAGGGACAGAGAGAAGCTGGTTTGGGTTGATGGGGAGCCAGATTTTTATTTATTGAAAAAAATATATAGTCTGCAGTTTGCTGTTTTAATAACCTCAGAGTTATTGGGAAGTTAAATGGGAAGTTTACAGTTAAAATATTGTGAAGAAATGTATATTCTAATAATAAGCCAAGACTTTATTTACACACTCTTCATGTTAGCACACTATGATCAATGATATCGTCATGGGAAATGCCCACATGCATAAATTTGTGAGATGTAGTTGTTAAAATAAAATCAATTCATACAGATTTACTAAGGTGGTTTGAGTTTGGTCACATGGCTGCATTAAAAATTTTTAACTTAAGTTTACACTTATATTTTGAATGTATTATACTGCTATTTATAGGGGTTTTAAAATATGAATAGTACTTCGCTTAATAATGTTTATTTGCACATGTTCTATAGTCATATTGTCTACAGTAACACAACTAGCTGAAAATAAATAAGAGCCCTGATTCGCTCATTGCCCATGGCCAGTGCAGCTTTGAGTCCTCTTCATTGCTGGTTTAATATGATACAGCAATTTTATATTTAACAATTAGAACTAAAACAATTTGTTGTTCATTTCAGGTGAGGAACCAATGAGGAAGATGCCTGTGTCCAAATTTGGCCCGAGACCACGTTTCGAGCCAGTACACTTTGTCAGTGGCAGCAGCAGCAACACCAGTGGATTAGGGCTTGCTGATGAAAAAGAAAATGAGAAAGAGCGTAGAAGCGGGGAGGTGAATAGCACAAGGCACAGGGAGCCAGACCATCCACACAGCAGTAGCCATGGTTATGGTCCTCCTTCATCATCATATGCTTATGACTCTTGGTCTGACCGTAGAGGAAAGGACATGTCTTTTGGCAACAAGAGCGGTTTTGGTTATGGGGGCAGGGGGCCCTCCTCAAACTTTATGGGAAAAATGCAGCAGGAATACACCGCAAGATATGAGGCACATAGCGCAAGACAGGCAAACTCACCTCCTCAGTCAAGCCGGTTTGATGGCTACGCAGGGGGAAGGCTGGGCGCTGGGATTCAGGAAGGCATGGCTTGGGCTTTGGGCATAAGGACAGACCATCGTCTAGCAAAGGTTTGAGTAGAGCCTATGACAGCCCAAGCAGAGCCAGTCCTGGCCTGCTCCCGACACCATCTATGCCAACCCCAGTTCCTCCAGCTGCCCTGGATGAGAAGCAGAGATTAATTACCAGAGTTGTATCTGCTGTAGCAGTAACACTTCGAGATCCTGCATTCGTGGGTGGACCTGATGGTCCAAACTACAATTTCATTCTCAGCCGCAGCATTCAAGCCTGTAAAACTAACCCAGAGTACATTTATGTTAATTTAAAAGATATTCCTCTGTCTGACCTTCCCAAGAATAAAAAAGTGCCAGCTGAGGGCTATGCGTGTGAGCTGAGATGTTCAGGCGTGTACCTTGCGACAGGCTACTCTGGAAGCAAGAATGGTGCCAGGGACCGTGCATCAGAGCAGGCTGTAAAACTTTTCATGAAACCAGTGGAGGTCCGTGTAGTGCAACGACTATATAAGCGCAATTATGTCAATGACTTGGTAGTCTGCCAGCTCAACACACCCATCCCAGCCTTAGTTCCCCCTCTACGCAACCCAGAGGACAGCCCACCACCTAGTACCAAGGGTCAGTATGTGCCTGATAAAAGCAAACACTGGACAGAGTTTGTCATAATGGAAAATGCCCATGATGCCATTTGCATCCTCAACAATTCTGCTGCTTACAACCGCATGAAAATTGACTATGGCTTTGATCCAATACCTAATAGCAGTGCATGGGTGTGTAGCGTATACTTGCAAGGTGAACTTTTAGCTCAAGCTAGAGGGACAAAGAAGAACTCGAAACACACTGCAGCTGAAGAGGCTGTAAAAAAGCTACGAATGAACCAGGCAGTTCGCCAACAGCAGGAACAACAGGAACAATACCAACAGCAGCAGGTCTCTCAAGGACACTACAACGCTGATCAGCCAGTTGGCGGGGTTGGCCAGTATGGTGGACGAAAGAAACATCTCAGTGAATTGGTCATTCTAGAAAACTCTGACAATGCCATTTGCATCATTAATGATACAGCACAGTTCAATAAGGTGGCTGCTGACTACAAATTTACTGTGCTTCCAGACCATCGCTGGAGGTGTGAGGTTTATATTGAGGGTCAGTTTGTGGCCGAAGGCCTTGGTCCCAAAAAGACTGTTAAACACATTGCAGCCAAGGAAGCCATTGCCACACTGAAACGTACACAAGCAGTGGTGAAGTCAAACCTTAGGAAGGAAGGCAATGTAGATGCCATTTCCAGAAATCAAATTCTAGCTCGTTCTGGGGAAGAGGCCACAGGGCAGGAAATAAATGAGGACAACATTGGTAACCAGTTGCTCCGCAAGATGGGCTGGACAGGTGGCGGGTTGGGTCGAGAGGGAGAAGGCATAGCTGAACCAATCATGGTTAAAGAACAGTTCAGTAGGGAAGGACTTGGTATGGACATGGATAAACACGGTCATCTGACGAAGCGCGATATTGAAGAAATCATACGCAATTATGCTTGTTCAGAGCGCCAGGATGACCTGCGCTTCTCCACTGAGCTCAATAATGAGGAACGGAAGCAGATTCACCAGGTCTCCCAAAAATATGGTTTGCGGAGCAAATCCTATGGCCAGGGACGACACCGCTTCCTTGTGGTTAGCCGGAGAGTGCAGAAGGATCAACTGATTGGTCAACTGCTGCAAGAGGGTCAGGTCGGACGATATGAGCTGGTAAAACCTCAGGCCTCTGAATGAATAGACCTCAATGAACCCTATATGTGACCGTTACTGAGCAGAAAAGATGAACTTATGTTTATTGGTTTCAAAAACAGTTTAAAATGTATTTTTCAAAAAAAAAAAAAAAAGTCCACTAACATCAACTTCTGCGTTCCTGGTATAACCATTTTTATTTATGGCACAGTCCCTCTCCCCCAATATGTTTTGCCATAGTTTAAGGATTACAGTTGATTTGAGCAAGGAACTATATTGTACACAAGCTACTTACTAAGATTAGTCATATCTTGTATCCTGTCATTTTTATGGACATAAATGTTGGTAGTGAGTTTTATGAGAGCATGTGCTATCAAACATTCCATTTTCATGAAAGTCATGATCGACAGCACATCCTGTTCATGTGCCCGACCATCTAAAACATTTTAACAAATTAAGAGAGCTCATAAATTACTGTTCCACATTTGTACATTACAGTCGGGTAACTATTGTTAGCGGTATTGTAAACACCTAAGGTACCATTGAAAGCCAGTTATCTAAGCCACCTTCCCTCGACCAATGCCTGAACAGCAGTTCTTGTGCTTTTCTCACAAGTTTTTTGTGGGATCTATTGTGTCTGCTTGTTGTATATTAAAAGATTTAATCTGGTCAATACCTCACTGGTTTGTTTAAGTCGTTCTTGCTATTGTGGAATTCTTCAGGTTATGAAAGGCAGTGAGATTAATTTACTGTTTATTTACAAGAAGTGAGAAAATGTACAGTTTCTTACATTGAGTACAAGTACAAATCCAACTCAAACTCGATGTGCATTTGAACAATGATGACCCTAAAAAATTCAAATGAATATTGCATAAAAGCCTCATGCCCAGACAGTGAAATAAGTGATCCAGGGTGTATAGAAGGGAAAAAAAAACTGCACTTAAATTAGAACTCAAGAAAATCACCAAATAGTCATGCATTAGGGATATAACAAGTCAAAGTCACTAGTCTGGAAATACATCACGACTATTTCAGATTCTAAGCTGGGGATAAAGACTTCCGAGATTAGGACAAACAAACCTTGTCAGCCTTTTAAAAAAAAAAATAACACTTGCTTTATACAAGAACTCATTTAAAATTAAAAGGTAGTAAGCAATTCCCTTTTCTAATGAAATAAAAGATAATAGCATATCAGCCTCAAATATAAACTGTGTTCAGCTTATGTTATGTCTGTAAATTTAAAAATAGAGATTGACAGAAAATTCTGTATATTATCCTTCTTCCTCAAACACCATGTTGTCATTAAAACTGGACTAAAGAACATGTATTTTGTAACAAATCCAGAAAGAAACCAAAAGATGCAAGCAGGGCTCTTGAATAGACCTGGATTCACTGGAACCCAACCTGAGCAACCACGTACATCCAGTTAGTAATCTAATGCAATCAGCTCACAGTACAGGATCAAACCAAACTTAGACAGCATCAGAGATCAAAGCTTTCACACACAAATCAAAGAAAAGCTTGTAACCTTGAGCTGGCAAGGTACACGGTTAAATTAAGAAACATCCTTGTCCACAATCCGGATTCAGTGTGAAGAGTGGGAGGCCATGACACAATAGCACTCTAACCTTGCAACAGCTACAGAGCAGACATCTCTACAGGGTAAGATGAGTATTCAAAACAATGTGTATATACTTTTTTTTTTACGTGATGGTTTTTCCTCTCAATAGCCGAGACAGAGTATTGTCCATATATCATGTACTGTTTGGGGTCAACAATCCCGCCAGCTCTGTTCCACGATGGCAGACACACGCTTCTCATACTCTCGTTTGTTCTCCTGGTACAGCTGCGCTGCCTGGCTGTTGGCAGGACTGTTTGGGTTTGGCTCGTCCAATAGCGACTACAGTGAGAGAAAATGTACATGTAAATGTTGAACACAAGGCAACTTTCATTATTTGAATAAGTTACACTGGGCTGGGTTTATACTTGCTTTCTATTGCTGCTGTGTTTTTTCTGTGTGCAAAGGTTCAAGTGTGAAAAATGTGCATGTGGTGCAAGACCAATATAAATAGCAGGGACAGTATTGCGCAACATGACACAATGTCCCCAACAGGCTGAACGAATGACACTCTCAAATTACATATTACTTGCATCAAATCAACGCATGTTCAGGTTCTTTTAGATTGTGACTCTGTTTGATTCCAACTTGCCAACTCCTGGATACCATTCTTTTTATTGTAAATGCTGCACACCAGAAACAGGCAGGTATGCGAGCAGGGCCACTCGCATTACTGTGTCTGCACACGTGTAGTCGCACAGCAAGTATAACTCAGGCCTTTGTGTTAAAGATGATTGTGTCTTCTTGTAAATACCTGTATAGATGTTAAAATTGAAGACACGTCATATGTTGGACTCCAGCGGTTCTGAAGAATGTCCAGACATATACTACCATCTGCATAAACTGAACAGAGAAAAATTGTTGTATTTTTGTATGCATGCATAAAACATTAATAATATCAAGTTTGTTTGCATTCATTCCATGAAACAGCTCAAAAGGTATAAGGAAGCAAGTTAACTTACCATTGGGGTGAAACATTTTGGAAACAAATCGGACTGTGGGTGGTTTGTTTGGATACTCTTCTGTGAATTCTATTGTAAGTTTGAACGTTCCTGAAAAAAATATATATATATAATGCTTCAACCCAAAAAAGTATTGTAGGGAAAATGCTGTATATATACTTTGTGCACAGGAAAAAAAGTGTCTGATTTACTCAAACTATTTAATCTGCTTCAGCTGCATAGACACATGCTCCCATCCTCTAATCTTTAATGAATGTATGACACACCCTAAATTACTCTCCTGTACATCC
Organism: Clarias macrocephalus; assembly: GCA_011419295.1. Lineage (NCBI taxonomy): Eukaryota > Metazoa > Chordata > Actinopteri > Siluriformes > Clariidae > Clarias > Clarias macrocephalus. Next base: position 11,149 of record JAAGKR010008141.1, on the reverse strand, counting down.
AATTTACCTGAAACACACCCCAAATGGTGTAGGTTTAGCAGCCATAGGAAAACACTTACAGCCTGCAGTCATTCAATATCCACAAGAGGAAACAATTGAGCATGGAAAAATACTAAGCTGAGAAGAGGTACCTGAATTTGTGATTTGTCTATAACCGTTCTCAAATGCACCAAAAACGCAATCACTTGTAGTCCTATATACAGACTCATGGAACCTTACTTTTTCCTGTCACGACTAAAGTCATACTAAACTTTTTAAACTTCCCTGAGGGTACTTATGCAAACTCCAGTGATTGCATTAACAGAGAATTTCCCATCATTTACTGAATTTAAAAGACTTTGCTGGAAAATAACAAAATGGCTGCTGCCCTTCAGAAGAGTCAGCTAGGTGTGCTGTCAATCTAGGTAAGCATGTCTTCGTCTTCTGCCACAGAAAATCAAAACAAAGTTAGCGGCATTTTACTGAAAATCCTGTTCATGGTGCTTTTGGTTTTATTAAATGTGGATGTATATCTAGTAACATTATAAAATAAACAGAGGTAGTGAACAATGGTACCTAATACAATTCATAACTACAGCACCCATAAAAATACAAGGGATGGGAATCACCAGTCACCTTCCAGAATGATACCACGCTACCTAGGTGCCCATTATATTAAAATTGCAATTCTATAAGTATCACGATTTTATAAATATCCTGATTTAATATGAAATCTCAATTTTGTTACAAATTTAGACCTTTAAAACAAGTGTAATTATTAATTAAATAGAGCTGATTCCATAATATTAGTTTTCTCACTTAAAAACTTCGGCAAATTAAGGCACGTGATTAAAATGCGTTTTTCGATGTGCCACTCTGAAGCTTCTGCGCTCTGTACAGAATTGGCTCCATCTGAGGCTGGTCATGGCCAATCAAGCTGAAAACCACATAATTCTGGTCACTGGGCGATTGACCAGTTCATCTCAATTATAAATGTAAAAAAAATAATTTGGAATCAGTTTTCTCAGATTTGGAATCAGTGTGGAGATACGTGAATCGCCACACAAAAGAAATGTACTTGAATTGTCATTCATTTCCTAGCCAAAGTGGTTGTGTGTAAGAAATGGCTTTGTAGTATTTGTGCTGGGATGAGGGAGAACACTTTAAGAAGCAAAGTGCATGTTTCTAGTTAACATTTCTATCTGGCTACGAACCTAGACACCAAGCGCATAAAAGATCGGATTGTACTCTCGTGCATAGACAAATCGAACAACTCTTGTCCAATTAAATACTTTTGACAAACTCATAGATGCTAGCAGTGTGTCTAAGAGCTATTCCTGCTACAGATACAGACTTTTTTTTATAATAAAAGCGTCTTCCTCGTGCCACGCACAATTATTCCAAATCGGGAAAAATAAGTTGTTTATTACCAGATGTATTCCATCCAAGTGGAGCAAACTAGCTAGTTAAATAAACAACAAATCTATGCAGGTTATCAACATGGCTGTGATGCCTTTAACACTCGACCACATCATAGCCATGGACCAAGGCACTCTCTTGTGCGATATTACTATAGTATACATCTCTAATTATTGTAGTCTGATTGCAAGGTCAAATAATGACATCTTTCATTACATTGCTACGAAGATGTGCTTTAATTCACACACCAAGAAAAATATGTTGTCAGAAAGAATAGATTTATATAATTTGCACTTGCTTGTTTTATGAGGGACTTTAATGAATAAGAATAATCCCCTGAGACCTATGCCCCACGAACAGTCTTAAGTATTTACACAAAACACTTTTCAAAAATCTGCCATTTAAAATCTCCTCTGATGTGCAAAGACCATGGCTTGTACAGTCACAACTATCCTAACCTGACCTTAGATACTGATATCCACTGTGTACTCGACTCTACAGCCCTGAAGCCTACTATCTGCCCTAGAATCAACGTCTAAGTAAGTCTATCACTCTCAATCATCATATCACCTTTAACAACTAAAATATTCATAAGATTACCAATACCTATTTTTCTAACAAATGCTGCATACTTCACCCCACCTTGAATACATAGTTTGTAACAACTAAGAAAATGGCTGCAAAAATTCAGCAAAGAAGATCCTAATCCTGACTTCTTTTTTTTATTTTTTTTATAATGTTAGTGTGTTAAAATGTTAACATTTACTAATAACCCACTACATTAGAATAAAGAAATAATGTTTTTCCAGTTTTTTTTCTTCCAAATTGTTTTTTTTTTCTTCCAAAGGTAAACAGTTTAACAGAAGCTGTTACCAAGTAATAGTGGCATCAAACAGGTCTAAGTCACTGACCCTGAGATTTGAAGATCATGCTTTTAATGAACACTTAACTATTCTTATCATTAGTCATGTAATTTCAAAGCTGGGCCCTCATGGTGCTCTTAGTTCAATTTTATAAGTGCTTATTTTGTTATTGTTAAATTATTTCACTAAACCAGAGATTTGTCCTTTTCTAGTCAACACAGATTGTGTAAAGCTGATGTGCGACAAAGACAATTGTTAAAAGCGCTATAGAAATTAAATTTAATTGAATAGAATAGAAGTGCGGTTATCGTATAATTTAATCACACAGACTTGAAGTGCATAAGCATTTTGGAATGATGATTTACACGCCCTGGTAAAAGTCTAGAATGACCATAGATGCTCCAAATATCCTGTATTTTATAATAGAACAAGGGGTAAAAGTGGAATAAATAATATTCCAAATAATTAGAGTATAACTGTTCTCTGATGGCTTGTGACCGCAGTTGCGCAATAGTTCAGGACTGTAACACAAACATTTTAACTTAAACACTCCTAACACTCAGTATGATTGCAGATTAATCCCTGCTATCTTATATGACCTGAAAAGGATGGTCTCCCTGTTGAGTCTGGTTCCTCTCATGGTTTCTTCCTATAGCCATCTCTGGGAGTTTTTCCTTGCCACCATCGCCCTCGACTTGCTCACCAGGGACAACCTAATAATTATGATTTGTACCCATTTCCTCACACTTTTAAAACTAATTTCCATAATGTAATAATTGATTCTGTAAAGGTGCTCTGCGAGAATGACGAGTGCTAAAAGTACATGATAAATCGAATTGAACTGAATAAAGAAAGGAATAGATTCAATTTCTCAGCTAACTTACCATCTTCAAAAGGTGTCCCCTCTGGCCTGAAGGACAAAAAAATTATTTTTTAGTTTCTAACACATAACAGGCCATCATGTACAAACAATCTTAATGTAACGGCCTTCTGTGATCAGACTTGCTGGGTAAAGTCTGATTATATGCAGTACATCACTGACACGACATATGAGATGATTACACTTCACTACAGTGAACCCCCCGAGCTCCCCTGCCGGCAACCTTTCTACTTCGATAGAAGAATATCTTGAACATTTACCATCTGCCAGGTGAACATCTGACGGAATGTCGTGTTAATTATAAACCTATCACTAATGCTTACCCAAAAATGACAGCGTTCCAGACCATGATGTTATTTTCTGATGGGGCTCCGCTAACTCCTGCTGGAGGATCCTCCTGCAGTCTGAAAAACAAGTTCACAAAAATTGTTTAAAAAAAAAAAATACTAAAATGAACCCATGACACTAAACTAAGCGATTAGATTAATTCTAAGCGGATTTCCAGGAGGAAAACTTTGACGTGCCGATATAGATTATTATCAGAATAACTTTGCTCTTTAATTCCGTTAAAAAGCCGCCATGATTAATATACTGCTAGCAAGCTAAAGCTAGCGACAACATTCACCTCAACCGAGGCCCTGTTTTTCTTACAACGCTTACCGCTTAAAGTCCCTCATTAAACGCCGTCGTGCTGGGGTAGACATCTTATCTAATTAAAAAAATAAAAACTGAATCATATGGTATCGCCGTGTGTTGTGTTGAATCCGGATAAACGGCTGGGTTTTGCGGCGTTCAGGCGGCTCCGACTCGCTTAGCTTCCTGCTAACCAGCGGCGCCTCCCTGCCTGTTGTCTGAACTTGTGTAAGCTAGCCGCTTAATACCGGGCCGTACCATTTAACCAGCGGTGCGGGGGGAGACGGGTTAGAAAGAAAAAAAAAAGCACAGAAATGGAACAAGCTAAACGTGCGCATTGTGCATAACCAAATCTTCCCGTTATACTGGGTTGAAAAATTCCCCAATTGTATTTCTTGGTCTGCTGGTTAATGTAACAATACTATTACTATTAACTACTATACTATTTAGTGACGTTTGCACTGGCGTCCATCTACTATAACATGCACCCACATATGATGACGTAAGCTCCATTTTCCATTTGTATTAATAAAACTGATCATTACACAAATCAAGACAGATAAATTTCAGAATGCAACCTACTTTATATGACTGGAAATATATTGATTGAAACAATAAAAATGAACTCAGGAATTTTTATATTAAAAAAAAAACTGCTTTAATTACATTCAAGGTGTCAAACAAACATGAGTCCAACTGTACAATGCAAATATATTGCAGTCAGGTACATAAATATTTTCAAATTGATAAATTAGTTTTTTGTTTGTTCTCCCCCGCACCCCAACAACAAAATTAAACAACGAATATCAGGTCCAAGTGTAATTACTGTTAGACTCAAGGAGCTACCAGTGAAAAAAGCCCCAATTAAGATGAAACATCAAAACAAACCCATCATTCTAACAGCAAAAACATTACATGTCACCAATTTAACCTGGGACGTTCTTTAAAGGATATCTGTTATGCAAAATTCACAGTTTATATTTCTATATGAATATTAACTAATGCTGAACTCATCTATTTGAACATGTTTAGTCATCTAACAGTTAAAACATGACTGATATGGCATGATCATGGTAAACCTGTATTTCAAAGTGTAGGTTAGCAGCTAATCCACCTTCATTTTTGGTGCTTCTCCATTCAAACTTTTTGACAAAAACTTCCATAAAACAACTGTAACAAAGCCAGTGCGAGGCCCAGGTGTTACATCCAATGTGGAAATGGGGTGAAATGGGAAATACGGCAGCAGCTCATTTACATAGATAATGTAAAAGCATTTTAGAAAGAGGAGCGCAACAGAGGGGAATTTCAGCTATAGCATTAACACACACTGGGACCTATACATATTTTATCTTGTTTAAAAAAAAAAGAGAGAGAAAGAATTAACTAACCTTAAAATAAATAATGCACTGGTGAGTTAAGGCACATTAAAGCATTTGCCATAAAATAAAATAAAAATTGCAAATGAATTTATGATTGTATTAATTTGTCAAATTACATTGGATCCCATAACTAATGAGCCACATATACTGTCATTCTTACAGTTTTTTAAGATTTGAATGTAAATAACTTAAAAACTAAAATAAAAAAAATTGAAGACTGTACAATAAACTACTTGGATAGCTTTGCTCACAAATACTGGGTCCCCTGTTAAATCTCAAGTTCTGGTTACTATCTGGATAGACTTTCATGTTCTCAATTTCTTTCATGATCTATATTTTGCTTTTAATGTGCATGCATGATGTCCTGAAATGGACTGGTATCTCAACAAGTATTTCTGTAGACTCTGGATCCACCACCACACTGAACTTGTAAAATAAAGCAGTTACTGAAGATGGATGGTGAATAAAAAATGTGCAATGTATTTTTTATAAGCGAAAAAGTGCCTTCCTCAACAAGTAACCAAAAAGTTGTGAGTCAATGTCCCAGAATTTTTATATTTTATATAAAACAGGACATAGTATCATTAGTATTAAAACTGTCCATTGACATCAAATCTTAGGCTTCACATTCATTTTGGACATCACTTTAAAAGCAGGTTCTCTGGGCAAAAACTGTCTCAAGAGATACATCAGCAACATCTAAAAAACACAAATTGTAGAAATTAAAGAGCTGTAAAAAATTAATTAAATACTGAGGATGCAGTTTTGCATGCATGGCATCACTCACATAAAACAACTTCTTGTTTTCTTCTGCATCTTGGAAGCTCTTGAAAATGGTCTCCACATTACTTTTGTTGATTGCAAAGCCTGCAACTATTAAAATATGAGATAGCAATCAAATTTCAAGAAAGAAAATGTCTAGATTATAGCATAAAATATTAAATTTACATTACAGCATTTGGCAGAGATATTACAGTACATACACTTACAGGGGTTGGACAATGAAACTGAAACATCTGGTTTTAGACCACAATAATTCATTATTATGGTGTAGGGCCTATTTTTGCGACCAATACAGCATCAATTCTCTCTTTGGGGCTTCTCTACACCATAACTCTCCAGGATGTGGGAAAGACGGTGAAGGTGGACTCATCAGAGAACAATACATGTTTCACATTGTCCACAGCCCAAGATTTTCGCTGCTGGCACCATTGAAACTGACGTTCGGCATTGGCACGAGTGACCAAAGGTTTGGCTATAGCAGCCCGGCCATGTACATTGACCCTGTGGAGCTCCCGACGAACAGTTTTGGTAGAAACAGGAGAGTTGAGGTGCACATTAAATTCTGCAGTGAGATGGGCAGCTGTGGTTTTATATTTTTTTGGATACAATCCAGGATAGTACCCGGACATCCCTTTCAGACAGCTTCCTCTTGCATTCACAGTTACTCCTGTTGGATGTGGTTCATCCTTCTTGGTGGTATGCTGACATTACCCTGGATACCGTGGCTCTTGATACATCACAAAGACTTGCTGTCTTGGTCACAGATACGCCAGCGAGACGCACACCAACAATGTGTCCTCTTTTGAACTCTGATATGTCACCCATAAATGTTGTGTGCATTGCAATATTTTAGGCAAAACTGTGCTATTACTCTGATAATTAAACCTTCACACTCTGCTCTTACTAGTAGAATGTGCAATAAAGGAAGATTGGACACCAGGCTGTTTCATTGTCCAACCCCTGTAAATATTACAGAGATTTTATCATACATACACATACATACATATTACAATACATACACTTGGAAGTCATGATTTTCATTGCTTTCTGCTTGGTCTCATTCTTGTCACTACTTTGAGGTAGAAGCTGCGGTACAGGTGTGTCAGGCCATATACTGTCACACAGGCTATCAATGTGGATGGCAATCTGAGCTTCTGAAGGATTCTTCTTTTTCAAAAATGTATTTACTTTCCTGAGGAGCCAAAGTTAATAACTGTTCAAGATGTGAGTACAAAAATTGCTCTTAAAGTGCATCACTGAGAAGTTTGGTGGTGTAATTACAGAAGGCTACAGAAATCTGCGGTTATCATTTGTTCGTCTATGTTCGTATATGCAAATACACATTGGTTTTTACTTATACCTGAAACAGTCACACATTTCTCTCAATTTTATATTTATGTATGGTTCACAATAAATGGCAACATTCTTTGTGACTCGCACATTGTCGTTTAATCCATGATTGAAAAAACAGCACAAAAGAGATACACAACCACAATACTTTAATTAAATAACTTATATATAAATACCTCAATATCACAGAACTTACTTATTTATCATTTGGGTGAATGGTGTTACAACGGCCTTGAAGAATTTAAAGGTGTATGAATTCCCTGTAGTAAATGAAAAAATTATAATTTGGTTCAGTGCTCGGATAAAATGGAAGGATTGCCTCAGAACGGGCATTTAGCATAAAACTTGTGCAAAGTTGTATGGATTGGATGATCTGCTGTGGACAGGAGCAGCCAAAAGGATACCAAATATGTGTGCGTATATACAGTGGCAAGAAAAAGTATGTGAATCTTTTGGAATTCCATTGTTTTCTGCATTAATTTGGCATTAGATGTGATCTGGGCCCGTATTCACAAAGCTTCTTAAGCCTAAAAGACAAAATGGTGGAAAGAAGAAATATTCTCCAAACACTAAACGTAAAAAAGTAAACACTGCTCTTCTGTCCAATTTGGTTTTCTTGTTGATTTACTTCCTTCCATCTTTCTTGGATTGTTGGCTACATATCATCCAAAAGTGCAACTTAAAAAGACTGTGCCCTGCAATCATGTAAATTGGTAAAAGGTGAGCCATTTGGAAATGGATTACAAGTAATAAAATCAACATGGAGCTTAAATATAGTAACTACTGTATGGAAATTGGTTGCTTCCAAAGTAGACACATTTTCAACATTTGGCTGTTTTAATTAACTTCAAGATATTTAGCCTATAACAGAAACTATGCATAAGGTAGCCTGTATTTATTATTATACAATTTTTTATATATAAACATTATGATTTCACTGTCTATTCTATAAATCTTTACAGATCTTTATATAACATTCTTTACAGGTTTTTTTTTTATTAACCAATCACAGTCCTTGAATTGCTGCATCATCCCTAGCAACAGGGTCAACCACACCCCCTCACTAAGATAAAGGTTTTTGTACTTTCCTTACTCAGAGTTGCTCTGAGAAGTTTCCTAAATCACTTTTAGGCTAGGACTCCCAGCTAGGACTTGTTAAGCTGAGATAGGAGCTCTCTGAGGAGTATCACTAGGAGCAATTTTTACAGTAGGTTTAAGAACCGTCTGCGGGCCCAGATTTTGAAATTATTTTAATTATTTGAAATTATTTGAATTATTTCAGACACATTATATTTGTCAATACCCTTAGATGAAGATCAGGGCCCCTATTCACAAAGCTTCTTAAGCCTAAAAGTTGCTCCTAGTGACAAAATTCTAAGAAAAATCTTAGAATTAGGGCATTTTCTTAGAATTTCTCCTTAAATTTAGGATTAAATCTTAGTAAAGATAAAAATGATTCACAAAACATCTTGGCCCTAAAAACAGCTCCTAAGGTAAAAATTTGTTAAGAGAAGAGAGGAGGACTTTTAAGAGGCTTAAGAGTTTATCTAGCAGAGGACAAAATGGCGGAAGGAAGAAATATTCTCCAAACACTGAACGTAAAGCTAAAAGTAAACACTGCTCTTCTGTCCAATTTGGTTTTCTTGTTGTTTTACTTCCTTCCATCTCTCTTGGATTGTTGGCTACATACCATCCAAAAGTGCAAATTAAATAGAGTGTCTCACAATCTTGAAATTGTAAAAGCTGAGATATTTTCCTCCCATCAATCTAAAATGGATTACAAGTAATAAAATCAGTATGGTAAATAAATGTGAGAACTTAAATATAGTAACTAATGTGTGGAAATTGGTTCTTTCAAAAGCATTTTCAACATTTAGCTGTTTCATTATCTTTACGATAACTTTGCATAAAGTAACCTGTACTCATGATTATACAATTTCTTCATATACAAAAATTATGATTCACTGTTGGTTCTATTATCATGTATTCTGTTTTCACAAAGAGCACATTTCAAAACCTTTGCAGAGGTCAAATGTGATTTTTTTATTAACCAATCACAGTCCTTGAATTTCTGCATCATCCCTATCAACGGGGCCAACAATACCTCCTCACTAAGATAAAAGTTTTTCTATTTTCCTTACTCAGAGTTGCTCGAAAAGGTTTCCTAAATCACTTTTAGTCTAGGACTCCCAGCTAGGACTTTTTAAGCTAAGATAGAAGCTCTTTGAGAGAATTCTAAGAAGCTTTGTGAATGCGGGCCCAGGTCCTGTATTGTTAAGAGCAGAGAGGAGGACCTTAAAGAGGCTTGAGTTTCTCTAGCAGAAGACAAAATCACAGAATGACAGAAGATACATTCTCCAAACACTGAACGTAAAGCTAAAAGTAAGCACTGCTCTTCTGTCCAATTTGGTTTTCTTGTTGTTTTACTCCCCTCCTTCCATTTCTCTTGGACTGTTGGCTACATATCATCCAAAAGTGCAACTTAAATAGATTGTCCTGTAATCATGTAAATTGGTAAAAGGTGAGCCATTTGGAAATGGATTACAAGTAATAAATATAGTAACTACTGTGTGGAAATTGGTTGCTTCAAAGTAGATACATTTTCAACATTTGGCTGTTTAATTATCTTTAGGAAATTGAGCCTGTAACAGAAACTTTGCAAAAAGTAGCCTGTAGTCATCCCTAGCAACGGGGTCAACCACACCTCCTCACTAAGTTAAAGGACTCCCAGCTAGGACTTTTAGGCTAAGATAAAATTTAGAATTTATGAATACGGGTCCAGATCGCATTTTATGACTTTTTCTTGCCACTGTGTGTGTATATATATATATATATATATACACACACCTAGGTAGCACTACTTTGTTGGCCCAGTGTTGGAAAAATTTTGGTAACCTTCTGTCAGTGCGCCAATGGAGGTGCATAGGTTGGGCCAATGTTGGCATCAGTGGTTGTCAACGTCATTTTGTCCGTTGGCCCAAAGATGGCCCATGGGATTGGTTCAGTAAATAATCACAAGGTTGGCCCAACATTGGTTCAGTAGATAATGGCAAAGTTGGAATTTGGAAATTAAATTATAATGCTTTAGCCAGTGCAGCAGACTCTCTCAATGATGCCATCACATCAGGAGCTCATATGAGATTTGGTTACCAATCTACTACATAAATAACATTTAAAGAACTATATATCTAAGTCAGTGGATACCGCCATTGGCCCAACTTTGGCCCTTCAACAGCGTGCTATCTGGGCACACCACACACATTGTTGGTCTTTAGACTTCATATATTTATTTATTTATTATAGATGTTACCACTGTTGGTCCCTTGGGCTTAATCCAAACCTTAATAACTTACTAATTCAGTAGGTCTTAAATTACAATGTAATCTAAAAAAAAATTTTTTTTTTTACAAAAATTTCTGTTCCTGTAAATAGCTAAAGGAATTGGCATATGGATTTAAATAATGACTAGAGCCTGTATTTACAAAGCTTCTTAGAATTCTCTCAGAGAGCTCCTATCTTAGCTTAAAAACTCCTAGCTGGGAGTCTTAGACTCTCACTCTCATTCTTAGGGATGTAGGAACTTCTCAGAGCAACTCTGAGTAAGGAACGTACAAAAAATTTACCTTAGTGAGGAGGTGTGGTTACGGATGATGCAGCAAGTCAAACACTATGATTGGTTGATAAAAAAATGTGCTCTTTGTGAAAATAGAACATATGCTAATAGAATTAATAGAACAAATTGTATACTGTAATCATGAATGCAGGCTACTTATGCAAAGTTTTTATTATTAAAGTTATTTAAAACAACCAAATATTGAAAATGTGTCTACTTTTGTAGCAACCAATTTCCACACAGTAGTTAC
>JAAGKR010008140.1:0-32823 GCA_011419295.1 Clarias macrocephalus | reverse complement strand
CCAACAACAGTCAGTTGTTATTTTAAGACATGAAGGTCTTGTAAGAAGTTCCTGCAAGAACAGTATTGTCAAGTGCATTTGCAAAAACCCATCAAGCACCATGATGAAACTGGCTCTCATGAAGACCTTCCCAGGAAGGCAAGACCAAAACTTACCTCTGCTGCAGAAGAGAAGTTCGTTTAGAGTTCCCAGAAAATCACCAATTAATAACACCTAAGATTAGAGCTGTTATAGAGGCTTACAGATCATGAGTAGCAGATTTCAAAATTAACTGTTCAAAGGAGAATATTTTGGATAATTGCTTTACAATGTAGAAAGAAATAAAAATCAAGAAAGACCAGGGAGTTACAAAATGATCCCAAACTTTTGAGTGGTAGTGTACATACATACAAGTTTGGACACATCCTTTTTGTTTAGTGATTTATTTTCTACATGATAGAGGATTACTGGAGATCAAACCATGGAATTATGCACATATCACAGTAAAAAGTTAGGCTTCTAATTCCATGTTCTTTTATGGTTTCTATTTTATTCTACATTGTAAAACAATGCTGAAGGCAAGGGAAATATACAATAATCTCCTTTGAACAGTTAATATTGAGATGTAGCATTGAGATGCTACTTATGCTCTGTAAGTTTTGGTCTTGCTTTCCTGGGATGGTCTTCTTGAGAGACAGTTTCATCATGGTGCTTGATGCCTTTTGCAAATGCACCTACCAATACTGTTCTTGCAAGAAGAACAGCTGATCGTCATGTCTTAAAAAAAGAACAACTGACTATTTTTGTTGTTACTTAATTACTTAATTCCATATTATTTAATTGTTTTGAAATCTTATACATAGTTCTAGAATATAGAACATGAACTAAACAAAAAACAAAAAAACAACAAAAAAATTCTTAAATATTGCATTTTGCATATGTGTGTGTGTGTGTGTGTGTGTGTGTGTGTGTGTGTGTGTGTGTGTGTGTGTGTGTGTGGTTTGTAAATCAAAGACTTCACAGAGGTATAATAGTTTGAAGAATAAACACAAAAAAGATATAGGTAAGCTAGGTCAAATTAATTTAGCAAAGATTAAAATGGTCTGTGATACCATTTTAAAGTATATGATGAATTACACAAATATTCAGTAAAAACAGTATTCTGAATGTTTTATCAAAAACAATGAATCAACTTTTATACCCTAATAATAATAATAATAATAATAATAATAATAATACATTAATACAAGACATTAAGAAAACTACATTCTAAAATATGACATTGAGGTGTCTCTGTTTTCACTGGCTTTTTTAATGTTGCATTGTATTTATTTGAACACAGCAGATTTGTCTGCAATTACATGGGAAGGTGGTGTAAATGATCAACACTAAGTGTTTTGTAGTAGGGTGAATGCATAGTTTGCCTGGACAAGATACTAACTTGCTTGGACAGATGGAAGCAGAAAAAAGCTTAAACACAAAAGATGTAAGTGACCCGGAAAAATTGTAAAACAAAGCCTCAAAGCCAACTATGTCCTTTCAGGACACGCGAAAGATTTATATTTAGTAGTAAATGTAGTTAGCTTACAGATAAACGCTTAGATTATGACTTCAGGTCATTAGATGAGTTCAAATTCACCAAGATATTTTAAAGAACTATTACCCATTCTTAGAATGTCACTAAAATGCCAGAAATGTAACCATTCAAACTCTTTAAATCCAAATATTGTCATGCTACACTCTCCCAAATTCCATTTAAATTAGTTCATATTTAAACCGCACAATCAGCAGCCTGTAGACTGTTATTGATTTACAATTATATAACTAAAATAATAAAAAAAGTAACTTTAAAATAGCAGATCCTTTATTCAAGATCTTGATTGTTTACTTTCTTTTGTTCTTATAATTTTATGACTATGTGCTAGATTAAGTGATGCATGATAAACTCTATAAAGTTTGATGTGTCCCTGTATTAACGTTTAAAAATTTGTATTCCCTTATTGCATAATAAAAAAGGCATGACACATGTATTGTTCAACCTTATTTGTGAAACTATTATGCCAAGTTGAATGACTTCCAGTCCAGTATTGTGCTTCCAAATGCTTTCGTATTTTCCATGCAATTTAAAAAAATGGTCTGTGCTGTAAGAAATCACGTATCTCCATTCAAAAGGCTGAAATATTTGCTGGTATGGGAAAGATACAGGTGGTGTGCAGTGCTTCCTTCATACAGGAGAGGAACAGGAGTCGACAACAAACATCCGCCCAAAATATTACTCCCAACAGTTCCTCTGTACGACCCTTCTAGGTCTGTGGAGATCTGGCGTTTCAGTTTATTCCTTCTGTTCTGGAACCAGATTTTGACCTGGGTCTCAGTGAGCTGTAAGGAGCTGGCGAGACATGCTCGCTCAGCGCTACTCAGATAGCGCTTTAAGTCGAAAGTCGACTCCAGCTGAAAGATTTGTCTTTTGGAGAAAATGGTGCGTGTTTTCTTCTTCGCCAGCACTTTGGTCTTCTTGTGGTTTTGGGGATGTTTTGAAATTTCATCTTTGCTGTTCGTGTTGGGACAGTTTCCACTTACTTTGTCCATCATGATGCTCAGGGAGCGGCCACAGACATCACTTCCTACGTACTCTGTCAAATGAACACACTATGGCCATTACACAAACAACAATAATACAGGCTTCTAAACGTCTACCTTTAGTAGAGTATATATTTGTTACCTTGGAAAGTGTACAGATTAGTATACAGGTAAATCTAAATATGAATTACAATCTATTTATATCTAATTAAATGTATTTTTAAAGGTTTAATTACTACAGAGTGTCTCAACTGCCTCCATGCACTGGGGACATTAACATAAGTAAGCAATTAAATGCAAATGAATTATGCAATTTGTTAACAGATGTTTATCATGAGTGAGAGAGATGACTTTACAGTATGCGTTTACAAAGACATTATGCATAAAAGTCTTAGCTTCTCCTGTGTATGGAACCTTTTGAGACACCCTCTCCTTATTTGCAAGCCGCACTAAAAAAGTACAAAATATTTCCCACAAAGTAACAGTGACCAATTTCACTCTTTTGCTGAGATTGTAAAAACAGGTTCATGTTAACTTTAAAGCATGAAACGTTCAGTCTTTAAAACAAGTGTATTTCAATTACCTGGTTTATGACACGATGAAAAGCTGCTCTCTGGGCTGAGTTGTGAATTTGGCCGATTCGCATCAGACTCCTTATTAAGGATGTGATCAATAGTGAATTTCAGCGCTGCTGGTCGGCGGACCGCGTCTTCTTTGCTCATGCTTCTCAGATCCAGGTTACCTTAAGTTAGTTTCTTAAAGCTCGCGCGTCACTGCTGAAGCGTGCGAAGCGGAGACAGTGCAGGGCGCGCGCAGCATCGTCCCGCGGTCTGCGTCACCGCGCGCTCCACACGCACGAGCGGCGAACGGAAGCGCGAGCTTGTATTGGCTGAAACCGGCAAAAGTGTGACGTAAAACTACAGCAGACCGACCTCTCAGGACTAAAGGACAATTCGAATCTCTCCAGGGAATCTAAAATTGGCAAAATCTTCAAGTTTTCAAGTCACCAAACTAAATGACGCTATATTTTGCATTCTTTTCTGAACGTATGTATGCATGCGCATAACGGGGCATTGTTTACAGAATAGATAAGAATAAAATATACAGTAATGCAAAGACAGCACTATAACTATACAATCACGTTTAACCTCAGTAGATAATGTTTCCTTCAGGTTAAACTTGATTGTAATATACTTCAGATAACTTATAAAGCTTTCTTTGCATATATGTATATTTAATTCCTATATATTCTTTATATAGTGCACCGTTATACGCATGCATATATACTATATATACTGTACATGCACATATGTATATTTCCATATATTCAGCATATTTCACTTCTACATATATTTGCATATTTACTAGATACTTAATGCATTTCTCTTTAGCCGCTACTGGCATTTCATTGGCATTATACATTTCACAATGATATAATTAAATTTTCTCTAACGTAAAAAAAAAGTCTGATCACTTGATTAGGTTATAAATATGAATGAAGTGAGATATCGACAGAATATTACTATCAATCGCGGCACGCTGGTGTAGTGGTTGCACCGCCTGGTCCTGGGTTCAATTCCCGCACCGGTCTTTGTGCATGGAGTCTGCATGTTCTCTCAGTACTTGGTGGGTTTCCTCCAACAGTCTACACACATGCTGATTGGCTTTCCCAAATTGCCCATAGCGTGGGTGTACCTAGTACACTTTAAATTTTTATATTTAAAACTAATCAAACAAAAAGTCTTGCTGTAAACCAATTTTTTTTTTCACTTTATACCAATATATTTACTTTCTTGTGAAATAAAAGGTTGTGCAATGATAGAATGACACCAGGGTATTTTAGCTTGTCAAGCCCCACCACCTACTGTTAGTTTTTATCATTGCAAGCAAGTGTATTTGTAATGTAGGTTACTTTCATGTCAGCTTTTGTTTTATTTTTACTGCTGATGTTCCAGGCTAAAGAATGACAAAAAAAAAAAAAAAAATTAAAGATTATTAAAAATAGCAGATTATTATTTTAAAATATACTATTAAAGTGGCAACGACCAGCTAAATACACCTATCAGACTTTAATCTGTATATTATCTATTCAATCCAAAAGCACCCAAAGATTTTATCCATCAGACAATCAATCAATCAATCAATTAGTAAAAATCTATACTCTGAGCCATGCCTGTATACTTTTGAGTTATTGACAAAATCTAGGATGAACTGGACATTCTAATCACAGCACACATGAAATCTGTGGGAAAACTAGCTAAAGTTTGGCAATACATTTTGTTTGATTGTTTGTTACAAAATTGTAGGTTCATCAAATGTACCACAATTTATAGGCCAATATAAAAGTTTTGGTGTTTGGTCCTGAACATTATTTTATTCAAATCTGACAGTCACTGGTCTTTGCTCTATAAAACACAAAAAACATACAAAAATACTCAATGTGCATAAGCAAGCTTATTTTGTTATTATTTTTTTTTTTTGGTTGTTTATTTGTTTGTTTCTTTTATCAATAGTTACATGTAAATTGAAAGCCAGGACAATAAACTGAAATATTTAGAAGCATGTTTTAGCTTTGCATTTGTGTTATTATTGTCATATAACAGAATATGAATAGATTTTTTCTTTTTTTTTTCAGGCCTTGGATCCAGAAAATTACGTTTTATATGTGCAACGTTTCTTTTACGCATGAGTAAATACTGTATAGCCTAATGCGTGTGAGATCAAATGAAGGTGATATCAAACAATACGTAATCACATGTGAAACCAATTAATCACATCTGATAATAAAGGTGATGAAATTGGCATGTGAAAGTATTTACATGGAATTTGAAATTCATTTACCCCTTTCCCCCGCCCCACCCCCCCACCCCCCCACCCCCCCCCCCCCACACACACACACACACACACAGAGTACAAAAAATATTCTATTATCTCAGACTTTATTGAGAAAGCCCAATTCCCATAGTGGTATAACATAGGTTTTAACAGAAAGAAAGAAAAAATGATACATAATACAGTACAGTATATGAGAATTAATTTTAAAAAATACTAATGAGAGACTTATAATTAATAGAGATTATGCTCTATAATAAGAGATATAAAGCTTATAAGTGGATGCACTTATGTATGTACGTAAATGAATATACCACTATGCTTTTTTTTTCCTTTTTTTCTAAGACACTGAAAAAATTTAACTTATACAAGAAAAGCAAAAAAAAAATTGCTGCATATATTCTACACTGATTTTTATTTTTTTTTGCATTAACCTATTTGTGTTAATTCATGTCATTCATGTCTCAGTAAGATTCCAGAAAACATAGTCCTTAAATATGTTATTAAGAGAACTGTTCAGCTGCAACACACAAAAAAGAGATACATAATTCAGACTGTGTATATTCTAAAAAAAAAATTTTTTTTAATCCATTAATAGACAGACGATCTGAAATATGCTTACACACAAAGACAAACATTTGAGAGTTCATAATTAATTGTATATTTTAAAAAATGTGCCTTAAATTAAGTATTTGTAGAAAATGTTATTAAATCTAATAAAATTCTGGATTTTGCATGGATGTACAGCAGAGGAAAATACACATTATACAACACTTCCTGAAATTAAGCCTGTGCTTTTGGTAAGTGGTTTACTGTTGGTTAAGCCAAAGCTTTCAGTCATTGTTCTACATGATATCATAAACCTTTAATAAACTTAAATGGCTCAATTTTTATGAGAATCATCAATGTGTATTATTTGAGAAAAATAAGTCTATGTATTGGGATGTGGTGCTCATTTGTTGATTCCGACAGTCTACAATTCTTTTCTTTATTTTTATATATTTGTCACTCACCGCTGTTAGGGTATTGTGCAAAGTGCTGGGGTTCATGCAGTAAAGTTCAGTGGAGGAGGAACACAGCATCATAAGGGATAATTTTCTAAGTACAGGTTCTGTACAAAAAAAGACATTGGTTTTTATACAAAGTTTCTGGATAGTTTCATTGCCACAGACATATACCATTTTCTGTGTTTTATCTTGCATTAAATTATCAAGCAACCAGCATGTAAAATTTTGTTGTTATGTTTTTGGTTTGTATATGTACTTATGTGACAATATATTTGAATGCACGGAATGTGAATATGAATGTGTTTCATATAGTGGCCTTTTAGTATGGAGGTGGCCTGCCTGGTCCAAAAAAGTCACCACTTCTGGAAGCACAAATTGTCTGCCTGCATCAAGCAAAAGAAACATTATAATTACTGAAATTTGGGTAAGAACTGGATTTTTGAAATCTGCAAGGATAATGAGGAACCAGCAACTTAGCAGAAGTAATGTGGTCAGAAAAAGATCATGAGCAACCATCATTTAAATTCTTGGTGAAGTTACATTATAACATTAACAAAGAGCTTTAATTTGCTATTGAGCATAAAGATTGGAGCTTGGACCAAGATAAAATGGTCTAATGAGTCATTGACTCTATTCTATGGGCATGGCAGGGTAAGAAGGGAAGCGCATAAAGTGATGCACCCATCATGCATAATACCAATTCTACAAGTCTCTGGAGGCAGTGTTATGATCTGGAGTTGCTTCAGTTGGCAAGGTCTAGACTCATTACTAGGCAACATTACGTGGCAATAGAATTAAGTCAGATGATGACCAGAATGTCCTGAATGACCAAATTACCACATCGATGGAGTTTTTTTTTTTTTTTTTTCTGGTGGCACGAACATATTCTAGGACTCAAAAAAGTGCTCCATCCATCTCTTAGGAATTGCAGACAAGTACTTAATAGAATTAAGGTCTGGGAGTTTCCTGGCCATGGACCCAAAATTTCGATGTTTTGTTCCCCTAGCCACTTGGTTATCATTTTTGCTTTAAGGCATGGTGCTCCATCATGCTGGAAAAAGTTTTGTTCCTCACCAAATTGTTCTCGAATGGTTTGAAGAAATTGATCTCAGGGGATGTTTTTGTACCATTTGTGCAAATATTGACTCGTTGCATAAACTTAATGTAATTGTCAATAAAAGCCTTTGACACTTACAAAATGCTTGTAATTATACTTGAGTATACTGTTATAACATCTAACAAAAAGCATTGGGGCAAAGCTAAAGGTAATTGAATGAAATGTGCGACTTTTTTTGGCCAGACAGTATACAGTATGGTGTGTGTTACTTTTGTTTGATAATGCATTCCACATTTATAAACCATTTTTATGCAACTGTGAGGCATTTATTCAAATTAATTAATTAAATAAATAAACATTTGTAAATTGCACTGCCTAACATCTCTAATTAGCATATTTAAAATCATTATACACCCCAGACTTACAAAAGCAAAAATAAATAAATAAATAAAATAACAGCTGAGCTTTTTATGTGAGAAGGCTATAATTTCCCTACCTGTAGAGCCTATGGTCTCAGTAGGAAGACTTGTCAGATTTCCAGCCCAAACTGTGACGGCAAATTTGTACTTGCTGCCAGATTTTAGACCCCTAATGATAATAGAGGTGTTTCCGGTTATGTTTATGTTTCCAGTATCACTCCAAAACTCAGAAGTATATGTCACTGAGTAGTTAATGTTTTTTAGTCCTTCTGAGTCTTCTGGTGCTTTCCAACTTAAACATACGTCAGAATTGCTTAAGATTTTTGCCGTGGCCTCACGAGGAGAATTGGGCTCTAAAGATAGAAGAAAAAAATAAATAGCCAATATTTTATTCTATCGTCAACTAGAGAAAGGGGAACTTGCCACAGCCGGTCTGTAAATGAGAACATATACAGTTCTCACTTTGTTAATTTAAGGGTATTTTTTTAGCTTTAAAAGTTGTACTATATGTTGTGTAACAATAAATAATACATTGTTTAGTTGTTGATAATTTCCTTGAATTGAAAAGCAGAAAAACAGTACAACTGTAGAATTGCAATTTAAACTTTATGCTATTAAAGCTAGTCACACTTACTGGTATAAATTGATTGACTGACTGCAATACTTGGATTCAGATCTTCCTTTACATAAGTAGTAACAGTAACATTGTAAAATGCTGCTGTATTTAGGGAGTTGAATGTATAATTCAGTTCAGTCGTTTTGACTTGAGGATTGGAGATGGTCTGGCTCATGGGGCTTGAGATATTCACAATGAACCAAGCGAAATTTCCTTCTGGGCGCTCCCAAATTGCAGTAATACTGTTATTTGTACTGGTCAGAATGAGGTTCTTCACTGACATTGGTGCTAAAAACAATAACATCAAAAAAGTTTAGATAATTCAAAACACAAACAAATACATTTTTACAGAAATGACGGCATAAACATTTTGAATAATTGGTTAATGACTCTTCAGGAAGTTAAATAGGTTGCCATTTCATGCAGATTTGACATCAGGGCAGCTGGCATAAATGTGTTAGACAGAGGCTAGTAGACCTAATCCACAAACACAATTATGAAGAGGTGGTTTACTTGCTCTGTCATCCTCCCCAAGGTTAGTGGGGTTTTTTTTTTTTTTTTTTTTGGAATGAATTTTTTTTTTGTTTGCTATGTTAAAATTAGAACATGAACACAGATTCCCTGGGACTTGAAAACCTAGAATAGTCTGAAATCATGAATACAGCTACCCATCAATGACAGAGTACAGTGTGTTCGTAATATTCTGCCCCACATTCTTATTCTGTAACTGATGAAAATCTGATATAACATTTTGCTCAACATGAACAGTTTCTGACAAAGATGATATTTTACCCTTATAGCAGCAGCAAAAAAGAGAAAAGAAAGAAAAAGTCATCTCTGACTCACTGGTATAAACACTGATAGAAGTGGCTTCTCCTGCCTCAGGGCAGTTTGGTACACTTACTGACACGGTTAATGTGTAATTACTACCAGATGTGAGGGGATAAAGGGTTGTTAAATTAAATTTTGTCGAATTCTTTATTACAGGAGCTTCATTGCACAGAGTAATGTTATAGATATAGTTCCAGCTATTCTTGTCAGGTGAATCCCACGTTGCTATTATCTTGTCACTTTCGTTGTTGAAAGAAACCAGGTTCCTCACTTTAGAAGGCTCTGTAAAATTAGGTTCACAACCAGAGAAGGTGGTTAGGTAACAGATTTAAAATAAGCACTGTGTTAAATGAATTCTGTGTTTATCAAAAGTGGAAGAAATATTAAAAACTCTAAGACTAAGGACAATACAAGATAATTATTTATTTCTTTTACCTAAAAATAAGCAATGTCAAATGTATGCAATTTTTTCATTACCATTTGTACATTTATTTTGAATTTTTATTCTAATAAAAATATATAATCATCATATATTGTGCAAATGTTATATATTACTTCTTGATAACCACATCATATATAGATACAGTAGTGGCCATGTATTTTAGCTCTCTCAGGTGATTTCAGCAATCAATTCTAGCCAAACTAGTAATAAAAAATGGTTATGTGACAATGGTGTTCATCATCTGGAGCCATGGCCGAAGTTATATCCTGAGCAAATCCCAAGAGAAAACTGTCGGACAACGATGAAGAAGGTAATAGCATTCAAGACATCATCTGTACATGATATTCAGGATGAATTCAAGCAGGCATGGATTGAACGAGTGACATCAGAGTACTGCTTGTCAAAATGTCTTTTGACTCTATGCCCAGCAGGATGCAGCAGGTTTTAAAGAATAAAGGGCTTAATTGTAAATACGGACTGTTTTATAGCAATTTCAGTGCATAAAATAAATTATTCAAATGATTCTTATTATCCAGATTGTTAAAATTTGAGAATGTCATTAAAACATGTTATTTCACTTTTGTCTTAATACATTTGGCCACCACTGTATATAGAAGTTTGAATAATAAAAAAAAATGCCTGAATAGTATGAGTATTTGTATATATTCATCATCATATATTTTTAAGTAGTTATCAATTACTTATGATAACTGGTGGTATTATATTGCTTAATAGGTTAACCGCATTACTCACTAGTGCAAGTACTGATGGATTCTGGCTCTCCAAAAATGGTTGTATTGACCACAGCTTTAACAATGAAATTATGCATTTGTCCTGGTTCCAGTTTAGATAATTGGCATTTTTCAGGACAGCAACTACTATAGGAATTGTTCTGGTCAATAATTACTAAGTAGGATACATTAGTTCCCCTTGATGCGTTCCAACTGAGGGTAATTTCATCTGTTCCCACCTTCACTATACTGAGATTACTGATTTTTTCTGGTACTGGAAGAAATATTTGAAAAAAAAAGAAAAACAAAAATCACATGAGGTTATCCAAACGCATTACTTAAAATTATCATACAGGTGATGGAACAGAAAAAATCAGATAAAGAAGTATTGGTATTAATGTACAGGGGGGAGGAGAGGGGGGGCAAAACAATATCATGGGTGAAATTTTAAAAACTAATGTACTAAAATGTACAATATGTTAAATCATGCAGTGGAATGCAATATATACTAAAAAAATAAATAAAATTTTAAAAAAAGCAGACAAGGTGATTTTGACCCAAGTGTCACAGATGGTGGTGATTTTTACTCACACGTGTAGAAGGAGATATTCTGAGGGTTGAGGTCCCTCTCACACTTCACAGGGATTACCTGCATGTTGTACAGTGTTCCAGGATCCAGGTCTTCAATCTGGTAACTTGTCTCAAATGTTTTATTTAAATAATTCCCATTCTTCATTACTATGTAATGAGAAACGTTTATACCTGCCTCACTCCAACTCAGAATCCCTCCACTTTGTGTCTTGTTGGTGATATTTATGGCACCAATAAAACGATCTGCAATAATAAATTAAGAACAGAATAAAGTATAAAGGCTTGTTTTTCCGGGGGAAAAAAAACTTTTTAGTGGGGTGAAGCGGGTTTTATTTAATTTAGGATTTTAAATTAAAACCTACAACCTTTATACAGAGTGTCATAAGTATATGACACTCTGTATAAAGACAGAGATCCTCATGAATGAAATAATAAAGGACATGTAGTGTTATTTGCACTCTGTCAACATGTTTCAAATGACATCTCAGGTACTGTATTTCCTATAAAATAAACTAACCAAACTACCTCCTAAACGAGCCTATCCCAATGAGACCCTGGACTAGATGCCAATACAATAAAGGGCACACAGGCACATACACACACACACACACACAATGAGCGTAAATTGCATGTCTTTGGTCTGAGAGAGAAAGTCACCTTTACCTGGAAGAAAACTACCAAGCATGAGGAGAATATGCAAACTCCACGCACACAGACCTGAGACTGGAATCAAATCACTGACCCAATACTATGCTGCACTATTTTATACTAAGATACTAGACTAGACTAGATACTATACTACACAGCACAATATTATACTAAGATACTATAGTATGATATACAGTACTACAAAATGTATGTTGTTTGCATATTTGTAAATAAATCTACATTGTAATAGTTTATTATAGTACCATAATGTAGTATAATATGACATTATAAAAGTCCTATAGTCATATAGTAAAAACATACAATGTTCTTATTTCTTAGTTATAAAATAATTTCAGAACATATTTTATCCTTCTGTTGTCCTTCTGGGTTCCATGTAGAATTAAAGGTTCTATTTAGTGGAGCCCAAACTCACCAATAACCAAAGGATCTTAACCATCAATACAAATGACTGTTTACTAGAATGTCAGGCAGGAGGAAACTACATAATCTCCCACTCACTCAGACACATCCGTGTGTCCAAACCGTACAACAAGGCTTTTGTATTCTGTTCAACTTCCTCTTCGAACCTGACGTTCATTTACAGTATCTGATTTAAATATGTACCAGTTATGCAGATGTACAAGGCCATGTAGATGAAATTGTTCAATAGCTACAATACAAAATTCTAAAGATGACTGTGTGAAACTGTTTTTGTACCATACCATCTAATCATAGTCTGTTGAAGGAGACTATATTCAGATACATAACGTCTAAACGTTTTGTCCTGCCGTCTTTTATGTGTAGTTTGTTTAGTAGCAATGTAGCATGCTGTGTATTACACCTTGAGGTCCTTAAGGAATTGTGCACCCACAAATGGTAAAATAATCTTGCTTAAGTTGGATATATTGTACAGTATAATTTTAGGAAGCTGTTAATACTTGCATTTAACTATTTGCAAAAGTTTGTCTCGATTTATGGATTATATTTCATATTCTAAATGACCAGTTATATCTAAGCTGTTTCTAAAGATGCTGCATTTCTCATTCATTGAATTGTGGTATGATGTGTAAATGTTAATTAAAGACTTAAATAGTCACACACTAAAGCAAGGATGTTTGCATAGGAAATCTCTCCATATCCTTGTTCTTGTGTCCTCTTAACTCCTTGCAGCCTGATTCTTCAGAAAGCAGAAAATATAACAAATTTATATTTTCCAAATTCCAGCATGCGGTGTAGAGACTATCACCTCGCTCAGGTTTTAGGAGTACTTATCTAACTAATTTTAAACCATAGCATATAAATGTAATCATTGTTTCTTAATACACCACAAAAGGTTACTTTATACTAAGCATTAATCAATAATTGATAGCTGAACAACGGATCATTGGCACCACCAAGGACGAGAGGCATTAACAAAAAATGCCTCACATCCTAATCATGGACTATTCACCTTTCTTCTGCTGGGCAGGTGCTACAGGCGCCTCTGCATCATACAATCGCTTTCACTTTATACTGCACTGCTTTTCCATAATGTATAATGCTGCCACTACGTTAATATACATTCCACCCCATTTAGTCCATATATTCTGTACTCTATAGACATCTGCATATGTACATAAATATAGAGAGATAGCCAAAACAATTTCTACACACTTCAGGAAAAGAAAAATAGTATAATATATATTATATTAATAATACTCCATAACCATATTTTACTACATTTATTTCTTGTAAACAGGAGACTTATTCACTTCTCGTTAGATAATAACTGCATTTCATTGTCTTTGTATGTTTGTTTGAATGCAAAAGTTGAATGAAGAAACCCAAATTCCTTGCGTATACACTGATCAGCCAAAACATTAATACACAAAACATTATGCCACAGTATTGTGTAGGTTCCTCTTGTGCTACCTGGACAGTTCTTGCCCCTTGGGGCATGCCTTCACAAGACCTCTGAGGGTGTGCTCTGGTGTGTAGCACCAGAACGTTGGCAGCAGAGCCTTTTGGTGCTCTGCAATATGGGGGTGAGGCCTTGGGATGAGATTTGTTTGTCCAGTGCATCACATGGATACTTGATCAAATTGGAATCAGGAGAGTTTGAAGGTCGGGTCCCATGCTCAGTGGGCGCTGGTGCATTGCGTGTTCTGTTGCCTTTCTATCATGGTCAGCATTTACCTTTTTGTCAATTTGTGCTGTATTGCCTTTTCTTTAGGATCAGACCAGACAGGCTGCCCTTTGTTTCCTGCAAGCATGAGTGAGAGTTGGGTGGCCATTATCCTACCCCCATTCACAGGTATATAATTGATTACATATATTAATTAATATTAATGTTATGACTGATCATTGTACATATGACATAGTATAGTGAAACTGAGGATCTGTTTTAAAATATGAAGACCTTACCATCATAGCAGATGTAGGGCAGCGATTCATTGCAGTGCTTTTCTTGCCACATGCCAAAGCTAAGCAGGACCACACAGGAATCCTCAATATATTGAGGCTCTAAATTATCAATGATGGTACTTATAGAGGAGTTGGGAGATACAAGCATTCTAGGAGTTGAGCTTGTAACCAAATGCGTTGTGGTGAAGACAGTTGGGGATACTGTAATGGGAGTGTTGTACTCTGATGCATTTAGACAGTCACAGAGCTTCCCCAAAGCTGGACACATCATCTCAGTCACTGCACTGTTATTATCCATGTTGAACAAATAGTCTTCATCAGTGGTATTTAGACATGCACAGAGCCTTTCAAAGGCTGGGCACTGCATCACCTGTGCATTTGTATTGTTAATTACTGGTGGTGGTGGTGGACATGTGGGCTCCGGCACTGGAATTTTCTTCGGGACAGGATGACCAGGATACCAGTTCTGGTAGATGACAGGATCACCATTGGCCCACTGTGACCAAAATTTTAAACCACTTATGTTTTGGCGCAGGCCGATCCAGTAGTCTGCAGTAAGGTTATTAATTAGAAACTCGGCAGCTGCTGGTGTGATGGTGGTCAAGTCTTTGTAACAGGTCTGACAGTGAAGTCTGGCATCGTCCCATGTGGTCGCATTGGGTTTGTAAAAATAGTCTCTCTCCGTGCTTATAATGGAAACAGCTGAAAAGACATAGAAAAAGAAATGAATAGTGATTTTAGTTGCTTTATAATAAGCCATTTAGTGGCATAGCTAAAAGAAATGACTTTACACTTTAAAGCACTCGCATGGTACAAGACTACACAAAGCAATAGCTGACAGTAACTGGCACCATACAGGAACTGAAAATACGCAATAGAGTAAAGGGACTCTGAGATTATATGGTTGTTGTTACTTAATGGAGGGTGGGGGGGGAGTTACAAATGCAAATATGCAACAGGTCGATATTTTAAGGCAACAAACTGTTTTTGGAGCATCTTACAGGTGAGTCAAAAATAATCTGCATTCTGGCTTTTTTCTAATTGTTTTTTTTTTTCCTTTAAAATAAATTGATATTAATCTTTAAAAAGATAAACATAATTTTTCAAAATAACCTCCTTGCTGTACAATACACTTAATCCATCTGTCAACAAGCTTTATTACTCCCACATAAAAAAAATTTTTTTTTTAATTTAAGCTTAGCTGTGAGCCACGAATGCACTGCTGTCTTCACTTCTTTATCAGAAGTGTGAAAGTCTGATGGAGCAAGATCAAAACTATAAGGAGAATGCTTTAACACCTCAAAACAAAGTTTTTGTAGAGTGTCGACAGGGTGGGCAGAAGTTTGCCGACATGCATTGTCATGCAATATCGCAACACCCTTGGATCAGTCCTCTGTATTTAATCCAAAGTTTAGGCTTCAGCTTTTCAATAAGCATTTCACTGTAACAAGCACTGTTAATTGTTAAACCTTTTTCCTGATAATGTTCCAATACTGGCCTTTGAAAATCCCAGAAAAATGGATGCATCAATTTTGCAGCTGATGGCAGTCTTTTGAACTTTTTCTTGGTCGGTGATTGAGGATGTTTCCACTCAGGTTTGTAGTTATGAATCCTTGTCTCGTCACAAGTAATGCTTCTCTTTAAGAAACTTTCACCTGCCCTAGAGTATTGGTCCAAATTTTGTTTGCAGATACTGAGTACTGTACGTAATATACTGAAATAACCGCCATGCACTTTTGAGGCATCATAGTAAAACGATATTTAAATTAATAAGCATTCCATAGACCCACAGAAGCAGGAGCACATCTACAGTAGTGTGTTTCACCACACAAAGCATGCAATTGCGTGGGGGCCCCCTACTGGCCAAAAGCAGTTAACTCATTTAATGATAGCTTTTGACATCACTTACTACCTTGCGACGCAGACAGAATCAACCATAAAGCGCGCTTATCCAAGCGACGCACAAAAACAAGAAAATACTGAAAGTTTGCCAAAGCTTATAATTTTTTTTTGCGATTAAAAATCAAAATGAATCAGACACTTTTTTTAAACAAAAAAATTTGTTTTATACCTAACTAACAGGTTTGTGTGCTGTTATGTAATTCAAAGTAAAATATATCTGATTTATATTAGCCTTACTTGATTCTATATACTTATTACTTTTGTGCAAATCAAAAGAAAATCTTAAGCAATGTTGGGGCAAAATGGTAAACACGCCCCTGCACATCCACACACACACACAAATTTCCATCCAATGTGAGCATGTGACTTTTTGATTTTACTTCTTGAACTTTAGGGCCTTTAATTCAATTTTATATTAAACAGTGAGTAAAAAGTATACCAAAATATGAGCCCTTATGTCTACTTATCCTAATAAAGTTATCATTCTACTTTAATACTATTTTTAAAAAATGAATACAGCCTTCATGCAGTCTTTGCTAACTTTTTCATTGCAACTATATCAGCTCGCACAGCAATGTATTGCAGGTATAACAACACAGTTTGCAGTTTTTCTTTCATCAATCTTTTAAATTTCCTCTTTTCCTATGCAAATTCTGTGCAAAACTTTCAGTTTTGTCTCACCAGATAGTCATAAAAAGCATTTTATTGCATGTCAAACTTTTAATCAAATTTGTTTTTCGGAAATTATAATACCTGCAGTCACTACTGTACTGTCAATGTTTTTCCCTTTTGAGAAGCCAAAATGGGGAAAAAGAGGCCTGTGACACAAATGTATTAAATTGTTCACAGAGCTCAAATCTAATGCTTTACTATGTGGTATAGTTTTAATACCTCATAACCAATTACCTCATTTACTAAAAAACCTTTACATTAGCTACAATTGTGGTTTTACATAGAAAATAAGTGCACTGAAAGATGTGCCATAATGCACAAGCCTGCTGCAAAAATGACAGAAATGTACGGGACTTTAACCAACTAGGACATCCAAAATGTTAAATCAAGAAAGGCACATCATGGACACAATTGTAATAACCAGAATACTGGCAAAGTATAAGACTTTTATATTAGCTGCTTCGGAGTACAGATATTAGGCAATTCATGTTGAGCAATTAAAATGACTACTTAATAGCTAACACATGGCAACTTTTTAAAGATTAGCCTTTTTGAGAGAAAAAAAAAAGAAGAAGAAAAAAAGGTTTTCCAGAAAGTGCAATATAGTAATTTGTTGGTTTACATGGTAAAGGGGTTAATAAATAATGTTTCTGCTTTTCCTTTCAGGAGTTCTACATACATTTAAAGTAACTTCATAGAGTAAGTTAATTAGTAAATGACTTTGTTTCAAATGTGATATAGGCCATTTGCTCTTGTATTATTTGCCAGTAATTGCCAAGTTGTAATTGTGAAAAACAGCTAAAGGTGCAACTTACCAACTAAAAGCAAAGACCCCAGCAGCAACATCATGCAAAGTGTCGGAAAATCTTCAGTGCCAAAATCGCTTGATAATCGTCACAGCTTGAGGCAAAAACAACCCAATACATACATACCAAAAAAAAAAAAACTTAAAGTTTTATGTGCTCTGGGGAAACAAGATCAGTAACCATGGATACATGAACCTCACTCGTACAAAACGAAGCTCGGTTTAAATGCAGCTGAATCTGACCTGGTAAAACGCCCTGTGGTTGTCAAGTTCACAGCAGAGAGATAAAAGCACAAGGAAATATTTATCATTATATCATTATATTTGCATTTAGCTGATAACTGATGGCAAAACAAGCAGTCTTACTGGTCAGAAATGAGCCGTCACACACACAGCGCTGTCTTATTTGTTTATTTGTTTTCGTCATGTTCACTTATAGTATAGACAAAATATAAAAAAGAGCTGAAATAAACAACTGCAAAAGTTTGGATATTTAGATTTAAACGTGTCTTAACTGTACTTGTTTACACTAAACAAGTAAATGTGCTTACAGCAAAAAGAATAACAAACATAACACAAAACTGTTTGTCATGTAAAAAACATATCTGGAATGACTACAGTTAACAAAACTAAACAAAACAAATAAAATACAAAAACATGGAAAATATACTGTTCAATATTTGCCCATTTTAGACCATTTTAAACTGACCTGAGAAAGCTGACTTGATCACCTGAAGCAAAGCACCAGTTTATAAACACCCTTATTAATGAAAAACATAATATATTGCAAGGGGTTTTAAGGAAATGTATACAGTTAAGGCACTGAAAGGTGATCGAACACAAAATCTAGTAAAGCTTACTGTACATACAAATGGGTGACATGTTAAAGGGAAAAGCTTTGTTACAGTGTGAAAGCAAGCATTTTGGTGACATTATGGTCTATTTTAGAGTCAAGAGTCACTGCACATAAAAAAAATAAAATCTTGGAGACAGTAAATTGGTGTTCGACTGAGTCAGTATAGGTCTAGGGACTTGCAAAAACTATACCATCACACAAATTTTTTAGGAAGCCTGTTCATTTTAAGTTGTCACTTGTCTTGTCTAAATTTCAACATGGCAGTGTATTTGCTGAACAGAAAGTGAAAAGAAAAGCTCACAGGAAACAGAACAATAACAAACAGGGCTCATTTTCAGTCAGTGTCTGTCTTCTCATCGGTTTGGAGCAGTTTTTTACCACAGCCTGGCTGCTTTTTCAAATTCTTCAAAGTGCTGAAGTGAAAAATGGTACAGGTCAGTCAGAGCTGAAATACAGACAATCTTAATTCATGAAGTAAGTAAAAGGGCCCTTTTACCGTTTCTGTCTGTATTTGTCCTTATCTGCAGCAGGCATCAAGTCCATTAACTCCAAACTATCGTTAATCGTTTTCAGCATATTAAACCGGTCTCTCCCACGAATCTAAGGTCAAAGATTAAACGTTAAATTGCAATAATGGAAACTGCTAATCTATGCCAAATTGCCAGGAAACAATATTATGTAGCGTGCTCGTTAAAAGGCTGCATAGATCACTCACTCACTTGCAAAAGAAAAATTTCCTCCTCAGAACTGGAGTCAGTCTTGGTCTTTTTACTTGATTCAGCATTAGGAGTGACCTGAAATTCCATTGCTGAAGATTCTACAGTAGAATTAAAAGAAGAAGAAAAAAAGCAATTAAACTATAGATAAAATAAATATTATTTAGAAGAGGCTCATCAAAAGTGGACAAATCAGGAGCTCAATAATGAGTGGATTTCATGTCAAGGATAACAAATGTATTTGTTTTGTTTGTTTGCTTTTTGAAGCCCTATAAAAGCAACATATCATCTTACAAACATCATGAATTGATGTTTTGCCAAAAAGGTTTGTTTGGTACGCAGGCTTGGTATAAGTGACAAGGTGTTGAGGGCAATTAAATCATTTATCATGGTATTTTAAGATGGGAAATCATAAGAAATTAATAATTTCTCATCTGAGGTTAGCCTGAACCCCAGTCAAATATACTGTCTATGGTATCCACTTCCCATTCTTGCCCTCGCTTGCTCTTACTTCTCTTAACTCCTGTTGCAGTCTTCAAGGTCTTTTTGTGAAGATTTTCTTCTTCAGTCTTTCGATCGCGGCCAGGGCAGGCGCACACACGGACCTCGAAACAACGCCGACCTAAAACCTGCCCACTGACAAGCAGGAGTGTACAGACATTTATTCATTCACTAGATTAATTTACTAGGCCATATCAGAGGAAAAGTAGAGGAAATTCCAATAAAGGAAACCAAACAGGACTTACTCATGTGTTTCAAGAGTCATTATGGTAAGAATGGGTCTACGGTTCATGCCTCCCATACAGCTGCTGTTGCACATGAAGTTCAGCAAGACCGTGGTGGCCGCTGAGCCCAGCTGCAGGCAGAGAGAGAGAAAGAGAAAGACGCAAAGACAGACACTTCAGCCGTTAAAAAAAAAAAAAAAAAAAAACTATGACTGCACTATATCCGTGACGATTCTTTTTACTTGGACTACACATTGTGTTCTGGCCATATGATGTACAGCAACTAGAAAATAATTTTTAAGTTTTTAAATGCAAAGCCAAATCAAATGTACATCCATATACAGTAATGGAGTAATAACCTGCTTGACATTTACATTTAAACTGAACAAATCACCTGAGGAGCCTCATAGGGAACAGTAACACTCTGCCTCTTGGTATTGGGGTCCTCCAGGTACTGAGCTCTCTGACTCCCCTCTATCCGGATAAGGTGGCTGCGATGATTCACCCCTGTCAGAGAAACAGGATTAGCATAAGACCCAAAACAATAAAGCCTTGTTCCATGCTCGGCAGGTTTGTAAGCATCAACTGCATTTAGCTAGAATTTTATAATGCACCATTGACCATGGCATTTTATCAGTACATCTGGTTAGGACAATGAGCTTATATTAACGCACACATGATGGAGAGGCCATTTTGCATACTTGCAAATTATAACACTGGTCAGTGCTTCCTTCAAATACATTAGTAATCCACCAATTCATTGTGTCAATATACCAAACTTTGTATTTGCATGGTGAAAACTTAGCACTTTGTCACTTGTACCAATTTTTTCCAACACTAGCACCAGGTTTCTGACATTTCCAGGAAGACACAGCTGTCAATCACTGACAAAATATGAATGCATAGATTTCTGCAATCTCCACTGCTGGATTTGTCATACAGTTGACATTATTTTACATATTCTTCTTTTTTTTCCCCTGATTTTCTCTCTAATTTAGTCATGTCCAATTCCCCCCTGTCACTAGGGGGCTCCCACATTAAGAAACTACTACCACTCAGCCGGGAAGGCCAAAGACCATCACTCATTTCCTCCGAACCACGTGACACCAGCACTGTTGGGGGCGGCGTAACACATTCGGAGGACAGCACTATCCGCTCCTTCCGGTTGCGAGAGCTCACAGACGTCCGTTATTGGCTGTAGAGCCGTGATTAATGTGGTAGCACTAAGTACCTCTCATCCCTCCCCTCTGAGAGAACTCGGCCAATCAGCTCTCTCTAGACCTTCGGCTATGAGAGGTTACAGCATCATCGGGGAATCAAACTAGCGATCTCCAGATAGGGCGAGCATTTTAACACACTCGGAAGCCTTCAGATTCTTCTAAACAAAAACTATACTCACTGATTTTACAACAAAATAATAAATTAACTAATAAAAATGAAAAAGGAGAAGGAGATACCGTCATTGTTTTCTGCAATATTTTGGTGATGAGGGCAGCGCAGCACCACCTCAGACACGTGCTCAGGTTTCTTATAAATGGGAGTGGCCCTGAGCACTGCTCCCTGAGGAGGAACTTTATCCAGCAGAACATCAACCGGGCACGTCTTGGCCAGCTGGCAATACAGTTTATCCAATGTTTTGGAATACTACAAGGAGGAAATAAAACTCTACTGTTAGTTTGAGGCTCTGATTAAAACCATCATGCTTCATGTCACCACCAGGTCTGAAACACTGGCCTCTGAGGAGGTCATTTACTGGCCCTAGCATATGAACATTGTTCTGGAGGTCAGGACTGTATGGAGAAGTGGCGATAACGCTCACTGGAGTTCCTGTAATATGCAAGTGATGCAGCGAGCAGTACGACATCCTACATTGTCCTGCAAAGGCAGAACGCATCAAACCAGGATGCTTTTCCCCCCTTTCCCCTCCCCATTAAGGAAAATGGTCATTAAAGATTTCCTGAGAGGCCAGTGTTTTAGTAGTGACAATGGCATGAAGCAGGCAATCTGATTGACTCTGGTGAACTGTGCTAGGATAAGTACATTAGTTTAGCATGTGTTTATACAGAGAAAAAAAAAGGTAGTTTTTAATTTATAACTGTTATTAATCTGCACAGTCAAAAGTCCCAGTTTGACTTGAACACCCCCTTGTTAAATGCAGTCATGTTGCCCTGCCTAACTAACCGTGGAGGTAACAGACTTGGTTGTGCTGGTCTGGTTGAAGCGGAGGTTGAAGCTATATTCTCCAGGATAGTCATTGGCAGAAGGTACCACTGCAGCTGGAGGGGGCAGACTGTCGAGGACCGGAGACATTACAGCAGCTTCAGCAGTACTCTCAGTGGCCTCAGGGAGATCCAGGTCATCAAAGTTCTCATTGAAGGTGCCATTGGGCAAGGCCTATCAAATTAAAAGCATGTTAACTTCGAGGAATGTTTAAAGATAACAGAGAGCATGCAGAAACTCTCAATCATCAACACTTGTATGTGCTCGTTACGGACAAGTGAAATGGATAGGATGAGGAAAAAAACTCACAGCACTGAGCCAGGCATCACTGTCTGCTCTTGGCAGTTCTGCAATAAGGTCCGTGAACCCCCTGTACATGAACACAAAGAAATAATTTAATGTTTACAAGGTACTTTGCAAAAAAAACAGGTTAATTCTAGTTTGGCAACTGGCTCAGTTACAGAATGGATTATTAACAGTATTATGTTGTCATTGATGCTGTGAACATGTATTTATTAATATCTGCAACAGACATATCACGTGTCAGGACTTTGAAAGAGTGAGTAAGCTACAAGACAGATTGATGTACGTGTTAAATTACTTCATTACAGTTGGAAACTGTCTACTTTTTAATACCACAAAAACATTCAATTACATGAGGTCACATGATAAGCATTTTAATGATGACAAAAAACACTGTTTAGGGCAATCAGAAATGGTGGTCTGCACCACCTGCCACTAGGCAAATTAACATCTGGTGAAGCTGTCGGGGGGGATGGGTGTTAATACTCTAGTTTTGCAGTGACACTTTCACATTTACTTAGAAGATTATACTTTCCATCTAACCCATGGCATGTGTTAACTCACATGCTACATAAGCCATCAGTCCAGATCTGTGCAAAATTGTCCTGGCTCAAAGGCATTGTCATGTCCAGCTCACTCATGGCTGATCTCGGTCTCTGCAGGTTCAGCAAGCGTCACTGAGAAAACAGAGAGGCGATGGGAACTGCAAGGAGAGACAAATGGTCCAATTGGTAGGTGGAACATATGGAAACGTGATGGATTAAGTGCTAGCCTAGATCTGTCTATACAAATACATTTTAAATGCTCAAGTTTTCAGCACACATGTATTAATTCTTTCACATGCATTAAAGCAGTCCTTGCCTCTGAGATTGTTGCTTAGTTTGAAACAGAACAGAAAAAATAAGCAGCATAACATCCTGTGTAATACAATTAGTTTATTTAGAATTGTAACAAAACCTAAAAATATATATATTAATAAAATCATGATTGTTGTTAGTCTTTTGGCTGCTCCTGTCAAGGGGTCACCACAGTGGACCATCCAATCCGCACACAACTTGGCACAGATTTCATGCCGGACGCCCTTCCTGACATAACCCCCACATTTTATCCAGACTTGGGATAATGCACGCAGTGTCTGGAGTTTGGACATTGAGTGGGATTTGAACCTATGCCACCAATGCCCTATGTGTAAAATCGCAATACTAACTACAAATCTAGATATCATGATATCATTGTATCGGGTAGTGCCTGGTGATTCTCATCCCTAATGTAAAGCCACATCTTATCGGAGGAGCATGTACAACAGTTAAGCTGTAATCTTAAATCAGAATCATATAACTCCAGCTAGCGAGAGGCACAAGACGATTTTTCCCTTTTGTTTTTAGGTATGCTATCGATTTCCTTATGGTGATTACACTTAGTACACACACTGGCAGGCAGCATAGCATTCAGTGTGGTAGGAGCAAATTATTTGCTACGTTTGTTTAGAATTGTAACTGTAGTTAGTATTACGACTTCACATATCCTGATTCGATGTTACATACTACTAACTTCCCTAATGTAAAGGAACATCTTGTCGTATAAGCATCCATATCAACAGTTATGGTGTGATCTCAAATCAATAAGAGTTAAATTTTCAGACTGAAAACCTCTCTCTAATGTAACATTTTGCTTTTAGATATACTACTAATTCCTTTATGGTGAAAGGTTTGTCTTAATTGACCTTAACTAGACGTATTTAACAATGATACATAAATGATGCATCAAACAAACAAACAAACAAACAAACAAAGGATAGGTACA
The DNA here is from genome assembly GCA_011419295.1 of Clarias macrocephalus. Classification (NCBI taxonomy): domain Eukaryota; kingdom Metazoa; phylum Chordata; class Actinopteri; order Siluriformes; family Clariidae; genus Clarias; species Clarias macrocephalus. Next base: position 8,685 of record JAAGKR010008140.1, on the reverse strand, counting down.
AGGTTAGATTGCTGCAGGTACGAGAATAATCCCACAAACACACGCATGATTATATCATATTATGATATATTTCGTTATATAAAAGCGTGTGTAAGGAGTCATCCGTAGGAACAGAAGGTGCACACAGAGCTTCTTGTGATTCAGATAGACAGGCCCACACAAACACACACCGCCATCCAGCCCTCGATAACAAAGACGGCACACACGTCCGCTCAATTCCAGGATTATAAAGTCAAGGTTGATGTCTAAGCGTGACCAGGCGGTTAAAAACGCCACACAGTTATCCTACATGTGTACTTTCCTTAATGTAACTTTATAAACATGACTTTATCTCAAGCCGCCGCGTTTCTACTTCCTAGTTTGGCGCGCGCGTTAACTGCGTGGCCTGCTAGCGTTTCAGTTTCATTCAAAAGCTTTACCTCGCCTCCCAGTCAGGGTTTCACTGCCAGTGACTGAATGCTTCCTGAGTTTGGCTCAGAACAAGAGTCGAGAAATATGCATTAACCGCTGTGCGACTTTCTAGAGTTTTACACAGCCTCATACAGCTCTCTCAGCCATACACAACAAAACTGAAAGCAGCGTGGCGAGCCACTTCCTCAAACAGTGGGCGGGGCAAATGACGTGATATGTATAGCCAATCACAGGCCATCACTCAATAAGGGTTTACTTTTGAACTTGGATAGTTTAATACAAGCTTTATTTTTTTTTTTTTTTTTTTTACAAGCCAGTGATTATGGGTTAAGGATTATCCAAACTTTCTCAACTGCCGTTGTGCTGGTTTTATTAGTCAAAAGAACAGGGCAGTGCTGTACACTCATGCCTGTTAAATCAGTGCTTCTCAACCCATGTTCCAGAATGACCAACTGCCCTGCACTTTTAAAGTGTTTTCTCAGCCTTCAGCACACTTAATTGAACTGATCAGCTAATTACAAACCTTTACTGAATTGAACTAGCAATGCTGCCTTGCACCTCCAGATTCTGGGTTTGATTCCCGCCTTGGGGGTCTGTGTGCATGGAGTTTGCATGTTCTCTATGTGCTTGGTGGGTTTTACCTGGGTACGCTGGTTATCTCCCTGGTTATCTCCCTGCTGGTTATCTCGACCCTAATACTCAACCTTCACATAAATAATTTTAATAATAATAATAATACATTTTATTTATAATGCACTTTATATTTGTATCAAATTTCAAAGTAATACAAATTATTTCAATCCAAAAGCTCTGCTAAAAAGAAAAGTTTTAAGACCAGATTTAAAATCATCAACAGTCTGTGGCATCAGTCAGATTTTCAGGGAGAACATGTCACAGCCTAGATGCAGCTGAGCAAAAAGCCAGCTCCATAGTATGGAGCTTGGTCTTCGGAGGTTTCAGAAGATGTACTGACACAGACCGGAGATGTATGTGAGGTAATCAATTCTTAGATCGGGAGGGGCAATGCCATAGATGCACTGGTGGGTAAGAATGGCAACGTTGTATTCAATTCTGAATGAAACAATGAAGAGATTTAAGAATGAGCGTAATATGGTCATATTTACGTGCTCCCATCAGGATCCTAGCAGCACAGTTTTGAATATACTGCAGCTTTTGAAGGCTCCAGAAGCTTTTTGTTTCCAGAAGTCCCAATGAGGAGTGCATTGCAGAAGTCCAGCCTGTAGGAGACAAAAGCATGGACTAACTTTTTCGCATTTGCAAATGTAAATGCTGGACGCAGTTTAGCAATTTTCCTAAGGTGAAAGAAAGATGTCTTACACAGATGTTTGATATGAGCCTCATACATCAAATGAGAGTCTATTTTAACCCCAAGGCTGATAACAGTTGTTTACAACGGGATATCCCGACCAGGAAAGGTGATACTAGTGATGTTAGATGTCCTAATCTGGTGTTTGGTGCCTACTAAAATAGCTTCAGTCTTAGAGCTGTTTAGCTGCAGGAAATTTTGCTTCATCCATGCTTCATCCATGACTTTATCTCCTCCAAACAGATGGTCAAAGTGAATGATGGCGGAGTAGATGAGGAGGGTGATTATATCCTGAGGTAAAGTCAATTATCATCAACATAGCAATGAAATAAAATTTCGTGCCGGCTGATGACACAGCCCAAAGGAAGCAATTACAATATAAACAAAATGGGGCTGAGCACTGAGCCCTGAGGAATACCACAGGTAACACTGTGTGTAGCAGATTTAGCGTCTCCCAGTTCTTTCATGCTCTGTTCTTCCAGCAAGATAAGATGAGAACCAGTTGTAAACAGAGTTCAGAGAGACCTGCAGTATGATGTAATCAGTGAAGAAGAATGTTGTGATCAACATTATCAAAGACCGAAGTCAAGTCCAACAGGATGAGAAGTGATGGAGAGCCAGCATCAGCTGACATCAGCAGGTAATTCAGTTCTCTAACCAGAGAACAAAAAAATTATAACAAATAATTTTTACAATTCAGTAAACGTTTGTAATAATTGATCAGTTGCCAAGCAAATTAGGCTGATTGGCATTCCCAAGTTGCCTGTAGTGTGAGTATGTGTATATGTATGCCCTGTGATGTATTGGCACTCTATCTGGGGTGCACCCCATCTGGTGCCATAAGTCTCCTGGAATAGGCCCCCACGATCCTGTATACAGGATAAAGTGGTATGGACGGTGAGTGAGTGATAGAAACACTAAACTGTGCAGGACAGGGTGACCTTCAGGACAAGGGATGAGAACCACCATGTTAGATCAATCCAACACATTGTAAAAAAGCATTGAATATCTCATGAACTTGTGCTCCTCATCATATAGCAAAAATCTTGGAGTTATAATGAAATGACTGGTGTTATGTAAAGTTAATAGATCTAGCTTATCTCACTCACTTGCTCATTGTCTATACTGCTTTATCCTGTATACGAGGTAGCAGGGGGGCCTGGGTCCTGTCCCAGAAGACATTGACCATGAGGCAGGGTACGTCCTAGGGTGGAAATCCATCGCAGGACACACACTCACTTGTTCATTCACACAAAACAGGCAATAACCAAATTTTTGTGTCTTTGGACTGTGGGAGAAACCCAGAGACCCCGGAGGACACCCACCAAGCATGGGGGGAACATGAAAACTACATGCACACAGACCCAAGGCAGGAATCACACTGCAAACCCAGGAGATGCAAGGCAACACAATACCACCGTCCTAGCACATCTGAGTTAAATGATCAGCTAATTGCAAACCATTACTGAAATGAATTAGGTGGGATAGAGCAGAGAAACCACAAAAATGTGGTTTCAGGGTGACCATTATCAGGATTGAAAACCACTAGATCAATCCAACAGATTGTAAACAAGCATCAAATATCTTGTGAATTTGTGTACCTCATCATATAGCAAAAATCTCTGTGTTATCATTAAATCACATAATGTACAGTGTATGACTGCTGTTATGCAAAGTTAATAGCTCTAATTTATCTCAATCACTCTCTCATCATCTATACCATTTTATCCTGTATACAGGGACGCGGCGGGGGCCTGGGGGCTATCCCATTAGACTTCCAGGAAACAGGGTTAAGAACCACTGTGTTAGATCAAGCCAAGATGTTGTAAACAAGCGTCAAATATCTTGTGATCTTGGGTTTCTCATCAGAAATTAAAACACCAAGAAAATATACAGTTTAAGTTTTTTGTGCAAGAAGAAAATAATCCATATCATGACTACATTTTAGCTCTTTATACATATTTGACACATTTTTTGCTAAAAAGTTTTATGGTTAGAACTCTTGTTCTTGGGAGACTTGTTAGGGACTACTCAAAAAAAGCTTTTTGAAAAACTTTTTTTTTAAGCTAGGGAGAATACAAATTTGCTTTTGGCACAATGAAAAAAGATGATGTGGTCTGATTAGTTCAGGTTTACCCTATTTTAAAGCACTGAGTGCATCAGGGAAAGAAGGGAAGAATTCATGAAGTTATGTGCTAGTGACTACTGTACAAGCCTCTGGAGGCAGTGTTACTTTCTAATTAGATCATTAGGTCATTCAAGATTTGAGAGATGAACAAATTAACAAATAAATATATAAATGAAAGACTGCACAGGTTTCAAATCCATGGTGTGTTTGCGGGACAAGCACCACTGCGCAAGGATAAAGTGGTTATAAATTAATTAAGGTAAATTAATAAATAAATATGTTTCTCTTGAGAAAGGTGACAGCAAGCATTACCATGATATTCAATATTGTAATTTATTCCATTTTGGTCTGTCCACATCCATAAATTCCAGAAACCAAAAGTTATGATTGTGTATTTCAGGGGCATTTTATATATAGTCGTCAGCTACACAGGAGACTATAAACACTTCTAAAGCATTTCCATCACCTGATTAAAGCTATCACCTGTTTGAGCCGCAGTCACATGGCATGTTTGTTTGACTTATTGGGACTGAGTGAGTTAGAGAGAGTGTGAGTGAATGAGAGTAAGTAAGAGGCTCTTTCTGTTCTCTTTACTATTTTTGGTACTCTAGTCTATCACTGACCTTTCAGGTTGGAACTACAGCAACATGATGTCTATGTGATGTAACTTTAGCTTTACTCTGCAACACTGTCACTTGTGTTTGTCCTGCCGCTTTTTATTTCTGTACTGAGCTGTGGAAGTTGTCCATGACTGAAGTGGGTAAGCTGTATTAGGTTTCTCTCGGTTTAGTGAGTGAGGCCCACATGACGCTGACTTGGGCCCTGACTTCAGCTGACTGGTGTCAGATTTAGCTGTTCCTTCTGAATCCGGACACATTGTATAGTGACATAGGGAGGGGGAGGGGGGTAACCGGACAGTTAGGCCTGAGAAAAAAGAGGAGGTGGGAAGGAAAATGTGGCATGATGCGAAGGCATGCGGTGGGTGGTAAGACACAAAACCAGTCTTGACATTTTCCACTGTTGTAAGACTTTCTCTCGACTACTGAAACTCACTGACCCTAGTCCTGGGAGACCACAGTGGTACAACCCACAATCGAGGAACACCTGTTATGCTGGTGGGGGAAGGATTCATCTTTTTTATGTGGGAATGGGGTGAGTGGAGAAGAACAGGGGGATGGCTCAGTGCGCGACCCCTTTGGCATGCAATTTAAAATAGTAAGGGATTTATGTGCAATGAAAGACAAACAATGACAAACCATCAGACATGTCCAAAGCACTTGGTCTGGGGTTCTAGGGGGACGCTGCCATTCACCATTCATTTGCATTTGACCTTATGACCTTATGGTTCATTTTAGAAGCTCACTGTGACCCTTGCAAATTAGTAACATTTTGTGCAACTCAGTTTGTATAAAAGACTAAAAGTGAGGTAGGTTTGGGATTAGAGTTTGTACATTTTTGTTTATATTTGTGTGCAACTGCACGAGTTTCTCATGAAAAATATGCATTAAGAAGAAAAAAAAAACATTGGCTTGTCTCACTTCATTGTAGGTTAAAAATGTGCCTTTGGTGGCTCATGGCTGTGTGGCTCACGGGACTGTACGAGCCCATAATACACCCCTCACTCCTTCAGCCAATGACAGAGAAGGAGAACAGGAGACAGACGACGACCGGCTGTGGCGTTATGCGCGTGCAGCTCCGCACTGAATCGCGCGGCAGGTGCACGAGGACGCGTAAAAAGCCAGCGTGCGCGCGCACTGGACGCACATACAGATAATGCTTGCTCTTAGTGTATAACTGAGATTCAGTGCGAGACTCGAACACGTCCAGGGTTCTGGAATAACTTTTTCATTTCTCCACGTGGATCGCGTCTGTGTGTGTGTGTGTGTGTGTGTGTGTATGTGTGAGGGGGAGTGACCTCAGAAGAACAAGAAAACTGAAAAAGATTCAACCATGCCTCCTGGATTTCATCAGCTTGGAGGAGAGGTATTAATAATAATAATAATAATAATAATAATAATAATAATAATAATATTATACTGTGGGAGCTGGTTAATGTGGTTATAACTCATAAGAGTTACAGAATAATAAACAAGTAGCCAAAATAAGGGATACATAAGAGTAAACTGAAAGTTTAGATATTATATTACAATTATGATGTATGTTTAAGCTAATCATAAATCACGTGGTGTTGTTATTATTACTGTTTGGGGTTTCATTTACATATTCTGATTAAAATGTGGTATTATTAATAAGTTTTAAGCCAAACAAAAAAGTTCTCCCACATTAACAGAACACACAGCAGAAGCTCCGCCCACTTCTCTCACAACACTTACAGTCACCTTTTGAAAATATAACTTATCTAGCTACTGAAAACTTCATTAATGAACTTTTTGACACTTAAATCATGCCTGGGTTTCACACTGTAAAATGAATCATGAACTCATAATGTCATTTGTTCGAACATAACTTTACTTTAAATATATCAGGCCTCTACGAAAGTGACCTTCACAAGGAGAACAAGCTTGTAAGACTGGTTCTCAGTACTCAGTACTGTCTTTAAAAAGCGTACTGTTTAGCATCATACAAAAATAAAGAATGAATGTAAGGAGTTATGCAACTGAAATAAATTATTTAGGAACTACAGTGAATAAACAGTTATGTTTTCATTTGCACTGTGCCAAGGGCTACAGGACATGATCATTATACCCTCAATTTAGAGGCTGCAAATGAGAACCGAACATAGTCACATGTGTTAAGGTCAAATGTTATTTAGAAAGGATGAAGCGCTTTACCACATGATCGACAACAACACAACCATAACAAATGAAAGCACTAAATATAATTAAATTCTACATCAGACATATACATATATTTAGGCTGCCCCAAAAGTCTAAATTTTTGGCAAAAAATATTTTAAATATATAAACTATATAAACAAACACCCTGATTGACAACCTCTGATTTTGTGGCACTTGTGTATATGCTAAATACAAGAATGCTGAACATTTCTTGATGTATGAGAAATGCTGTTGTTATATGAGATGATTTCCACCTTCAATCTTCATTGAATCGATTCAATGATTATTCTCTGCCAGCTCTGAAAGATTACTGAATTCATATGACCCCAAACAAAAAGTCTAGTGGTGATTGATCTGTTTCTATTTAATCTTTTATTCAAAATAGAAAAAATATATATCAGATTCCTTATAATGAAAGAATATCTGTGGACCCAGACTTTTGGGTCACCTTGTAAGTGCTTCCTGTTGAACGTTTTTCAACTTACAAACCAACAGGTGAAAAATAGAAATTATAACTTTGCTGTAACATATGCTAACATATTTTCTTTACGGTAACATATGATTTCAGCACTCAGCTAGTGACAGCAAATTAAATGACTGAAAGTCAAGAGCAAAGTATATTATATTCATAAAAATTTATTTATTAAATGGTTATTGTAATAATTTGCTTCAGTGTGTGAAGATGAGGATTTTTACTTAATAAATGAGGCTGTGGAGACAGATAGTAAACATTTAAATGTAGAGGTCAGCCCCCTGGAGAGACTACAAAAGCGGTTGTGTTGCCAAAGTATTTGGCACTATGTCTGCAGCTGTAGTGCCTTGTTTAGCACAGAGCATCTCTTCTTGCACTACTGTCACTCAGTCATAGGACAGGTGCCTTAGCTCCACAGCAAACACATAAAGTACCTAAATCTTTGACATTTGTTTACTATATACTTCCATACGAAAAGCTAATATAATTAGTTTTAACTTCTTTCAGATAGTTTATTCAAATGATGTAGATTAGTAGTTGGATCAGTTTTGATATCATACCTCAAATTACACACCATTTTGTTGAGAAAATTTTATTAATAGACTAAAGTGAATTTAATTTCCATATGTATGTGCTAGATTTGAGCTTGTTTGTGATTGGATCTCAAACTAGGATTGAATAGGATTTAAACATACTGAACATGCTGAACATATTGGCCTGATATTATTAGAGCGTGATGTGTTAAACAGACATGTTCAGCTGCAGTTGTACTCTGGCGGGCTAATTTGGCTAACTCAATTAGCGTTTGACAAAACGCTAGTTGTTTGTTACACTACATTTTGTTCAGGTTTGGCTAAGTTTTTTTTTTTTTTTAATAAAGGTTTGAAATAAAATTAAGCATAAAATTAAATACTGAAACTCCATCTGTGGTAAAACTACAAATTAAAACAGAACACAAACTAGTTTACCATATGCTACGTAGTCTGAGTATCATTCATATGTGTTGTGAGCAAACACTGTTGTATCATGTAGTACAATGTTCATGCCGAAAACTGGTGAACACATGTCTCTATTTTAGACTCTGAGTCAGTCTGAGGCTGACACACAAGGTGACATTTTTCCAGTGTGGCTTCTCACATTTTGTAATTGTAGAGTACCATGTATCAAATAACATAACATAACCAGGGTAGTGAAGGAATGGTGGACTTGTAATTTATACATACACCAGGGCTTGCCCTTTTAAAAGTGTAGATGTGTTCATTTAGTTTCTTTATATCTTTGACCAATACTATTAGAATGATTAGTTTAAAACATCACTATAGTTAAGTGTTTAAACAATACATGTTAGATATAGCAGTTTTGAACAATCTGTGCAATGTTCATGATGTTTCTGTTGTACTGATACAACTGTAATCGTGTGTATGTTCTACAGAGAATAACTGGAACACTTGCACTGTCAGTGTTCACAGCAGTTTTGGGCTCACTTCAGTTTGGATACAATATCGGAGTCATCAATGCTCCTCAGAAGGTAATTCCTTGATATCTTGAT
>JAAGKR010008139.1:0-32824 GCA_011419295.1 Clarias macrocephalus | reverse complement strand
TTTTTTTTTTTCCCCCCCCCCCCCCCCCCCACCCCCCCCTCAATATACTAGCTTAACCTAGTGTAAATAGAAGTTGTCATCAAACCACATCACATATTTTTGTTGGGCATCTTGACACTTAAAACAACTATTATGGAATAGAATTATTTAGAATCTATTTAGTCTTTAGACCTGTAATAAAATTATAAATCATGTGTAACTAAATATTTATGCTTTTAATTATAGCTTGTCTACCTTGTGATATTATTAACCTGGTATGAATGACTTATTGTGAAATATTGTCTTGTGAAATCCTTTTCGTTGAACACGCATTGTGGACATGACTTTGTGTTTAGGCATAGGAGAGAATGTTCTTTTGGTTGTGACCTTGGGTTGGCAGCCTAGGCTAGGAGTTTTGAGAAAAAAAACATGTTTGGTATGTAGTTGAGTACTTGACCTTGAACGGATAACACCTGTGTATGCTTTTTTAACAGTATTGTTTGTCCCCAAATTTGCGTCTGCTTATATATACACTATATCGCCAAAAGTATTTACTTGCCCATCCAAATCATTTGATTCACATGTTCCAATCACTTCCATGGTTACAGGTGTATAAAATCAAGCACCTAGGCATGCAACCGCATGCAAACATTTGTGAAAGGATGGGTTACTCTCAGTGAATTCCAGCGTGGTATTGTGATAGGAAAATAATCATGTGCGATAGTGCAATAACTCCAGTCGTGAAATTTCCTCGCTACTAAATATTCAACAGTCAACTGTTAATGGTATTATAACAAAGTCAAGTGCAAGTTGACTCACCAAGTGCAAAGCATCAGATGCAGTGGTGTAAAACACACCTCTAGAGCAGTGTTCTCTGGAGTGATGAGGTTTGGTGGAGGGGTGGATTATGATGTGGTGTTGTTTTACAGGCGTTGGGCCCTTAATGAGCTCTTAATTAACTCTTAATGCTTCAGCATGCCAAACATTTTGGACAATTTCATGCTCCCAACTTTGTGGGAGGGTGTGCCAACATCAATATAAACCCAATTGATTAAGAATTGGATGCTACTTAAGTTCATATGCATGTGAAGGCAGGCGAGCAAATACTTTTTGGCAATATAGTGCATGCGCACACACACACACACACACACACACACACACAGAGGGACCTCTTTTTTTAAAACACAAATTGAATTATGGCAGCAATGTGTAGTAATCTGTTTCCTATAAAGATGTTAGTAGATGGATGATCATTGATGCGATTATGTGACATGCATTATTTATAATTATAAAATAGTGATGCTTACAGAATCGCTAAATTAATAAAAAAAAATTCCCCCATTATGTTCTTAAGCATAGTTAACTTAGAACATGTATCCTGCGAAGAAATGAAGAGATGATGATCTGTACCGAGTATTGTGGTTTTCAACCTATCATCTATTATAGCACAGCCTGTACGCTTTTTCTCTGAGGAAACAATGCAGTAAAGATAAAGGACTCAGGCAATCAACAGCTGTGAGATGATCAATGAAATAATTTTGTGGCCTTTAAAAATAACACTATGTGCTAACACTTGACGTATAAAGAAATTTACTATGATCAGATTAGTTTACTTTGCACTGATTGTGAGTGAGAAGGCTAAAGAGAACACTGTGGGGTACGTGTGGTTTGTCCTTGATCAGCCCACACTGTCTAGAGTGCAAGTGCTAAATCAGTCATAAATCAGTCATAATCATTCATATGAACAAATTATATTGTACAATATTTCCCATCATTCAGAGCTGACCATCATTTTTTTTTTCCTTTCAGCATGTATGCGTAGACTGCAAAAAGAATTACTGTAGTCGCTGCTCTGCCCAGTTAGAGGCTCATCCGCGGCTGTGCCACACGTGTCGGCGTTTCCATGGTACCATGTTTGAGCGTGCTGAGCTGATGAAGCTAAAAGTAAAGGACTTGAGGGACTACCTTCATTTGCATGAAGTCCCTACGCAAATGTGCAGAGAGAAAGAGGAACTTGTGGAGCTAGTCCTTGGTCAACATACTCCTACCTCTGATGCATCGACTCCAAGTGAGACGCATGCACACACACCTCCGTCTGAACAGGAAGTAATCTCTGAACCAACCACAATCACCGAGCAACCGTCTACAGGGAGCGATGTTATGACTGATCTGACTTCCCAGTTGCAGACTCCAGAGGATGAACAGGTAAGAGGTCCTCAGTGCAGATTTCCCTTTGGAGGTTTTTTACATTTTCACAATTTGAAGGCTAGAATTTCAAAACAGGTTTGCATCTATAAATCTGTGGCGCATTCACCATGTAAGTCTGTGTGTAGTTTGTAGCTAAATAAATTATGACATATTTGAACAAGCACATTAATATAATCCTGTGATTTGACATTGATGTAAAGGCTGTGCTGTTCTATAAAATTAATCAACACCTCACAAGTCAGACTTTTTTTGATTGTTTGTTTGTTTTTAATTAGTGGCACTTTGCTTCCCTTAACCTACAGCAGTTCCTACATTTGAGTTATGTGTATAAGTGTTTGGTTTATATTGTCTTGTATACGGGTGCTCCAATCAGGATTTTTGGGGCCGATCTCCGATTACTAGAAGCTGTATCGTCCAGTACCGATTACATGGTCTATTTGAAGCCTCATCATTCATAGCCTAGCATTATTTATTAAACCATATTTAACAATAAATATAAAAATATATTATGAGAAGAGGAATATCATGAATTGACAACTGTATTTACTGGCAAGCAACATGTCAACCTAAAACATAGCGGTCTGTGCTTGGTGAGTAATTGGGAACAGCTTAGAGCTTGACATACAACTTTCCTGTAGATTATATAACAATAAATAAAATAACATGGAGAACATATACATCCGTGAATTATATACGCCCAGGCATAGTGTAGCGTGAATCCAAGTAGGACATGAGTCATCGAAACCTTCTTCCACAATACACAGCGACTGATGATCGAGGCATATGAATTCCATTATTTTATTTTATTTTTCATTATGCTTCTTACTGTCCTTGCAGTAGGGTTGCTGTCTTTTGAAACATCAGCTGAGTGAGTGGCGCTTAAGCTGCTGAACTCTTCTGCTCACTCTTCAAAGCGCTAGCCACCTTTGAAAACTGCTCACCTTCGAGTGTCTGATGAGGTTCGTGGTGTTAAAATGCTTTGGGTGCTTTCCGCCTCTTAGAATTTGCTTGTTACACAGATTGCAGATTGCTAATGTATCGTCTTTTTCACATAGAATTGCCAGACTGGTGAAGCCATTTTAGCAGCGTGCAAAAAATTATCTCGTGAGGTTTTTTTTCTGTCATCTGATCGGTTTTTCAGATCAACCATTATAGAGACCACCAATCAAACTTCCCAAAGCAATTATCGGCCGATTATGATTCGCGACCGATCATTCGGAGGGACCCTAGTATTGTATGGCTTGGTATGAAAAGTATCCTTCAAAAGAAAAAAAGGGTAGATTGTTATTTTTCCCCCATCTACACTGGGTATTTGATTTATTTTTAATTAATTAGGAGCAATGTTACAGTCAGCAGTTTGACGACAAAAACTGTATTGGATGAAAAGTGAGAACTAAAATGGTGGTAGATGGTAGTGTCCTGGTTTAGCCTGCGCATGAACTTCCTTTACATAAGCCCGTCTTCTGAGTTAGTGGCTATTTATCCTTTAAGATGCTTTTAACTTTATAGTTATCAAAGAGTTTTGAAACACAAACAATACTCTAACTGACACACCCTAGACTACTCTGCGCTTTGGAATTAAATGGACAAAAGGCTATTGTGTACAAAAACTAGTGACCACACAGTAGTTATGGCATTTATCACTTAAAGGGATAGTTTGGTTTTTCTGTCTGTTTTAAATCAAAGTTGAGGTGCATATTAATGCATTACAGTAAGTTATTAGTGGTTCTACTCTGAAGTTTTGTCATTTGGAACATGATTACAATTTAAGTAATTTGAGCCAAATTTCACAACTCGTGTTCCATGCAAACCTGCATCCCAAAGTTCAGCTGAGACTCGTATCACTTCTGCTGTCCCATTGAGCTAAATCAAGTTGGTATCTTCAAAGTTACAGGATGGTACAAGTTTAACCCTTTTTGTAGTTCCAGTTTGCCATATGCCTAACCTTGCACTGTATAATATTTCTGTTAAGTTTAGTGAAAAATCGCTGGTAGAAGAGGTTAAAATTTATGGTGGTAATGAAAGTAAAAAAGAAAAAGAAACATTAGTGTGCCTGCATGGAATAGACATGCAAATTTTATGGCGTGAAGCTCTATCTGTTTGTCTCTATAGTTACTAGAGTGTCTTGCACCATAATAATAAGCATGGTCCACTAGGTATTGCTGTGGGCGATCCACATTCACAACCTAGTCTGTATCGACAGACGAAGGTTCTCTAAGGTATTTCTGACAAATAAAATAAATAAATAAATAAACCACAGCATCATCTGGCTGCTGTTAAGCAATGAAAAGCATTTTCCTGCAGAAATGCATCTCTAGTTAACTATTGTAAACCTGGGAACTAGCATCAGGTAGCTAATAACTAGTTCACTTCAGTTCTGCGGTCATCTGAGGTAGCTAGATCATGTTACCTAGATGATTTACATCGGCAGCTCCAAACAAATTACATCTAATGATGCATGCTAGTTAAGAGTATAGCTTGTAGACGACTGCCTTTGTGAAACCCTTTTATGTTTGTTGGCCACAACAGCCACAGAGGGCGCTGTACGTTTGTTCCTCTTTTGTCCAAAGAAACTTTGCATTGTACTGCCTTGGAACTAAATAAATCCTGTTTAAATCATTTAAACAGTAAATTGTTAAACTTTTAAATAGCAATTAAATTACTTTTAAATCATTAATCATTCATCTTCTAATGACACAATTCATTTGTTAATTTTTGGGTTCTTTATTCCACCCACCTTAATCTTGAATCTGGGATCATGAATAAAATTGATTTTTTAATTTTATTTCACAAAATATTTTTCTCCTTAAAATATTTTTAGTCATTAATCTACAGTAGCAGTTACATCACAATAATATCTTGGTATTTGTGCCAGTTGCTTTGTGTGCAATATGTTGCTGTTTGTGGAAGTACGTCATGCCTCTCACCATTGATATACCGTTGCAAAAGTTTGTCAACACATATTAATACCAATTACAACACTCATGCCAGTTCATGTGCAATTTGGGGTAGGGAGACGTATAATGATTTAGTCTATTTGTTCATAAAAGGAAAGAAATGCAGCTGTAGTTTCCACGGAGGTTTCTGGTGGCTGATTATAGCTCTGTGACTTTTGACCTTTAGACTGAGTCAGTGGCAGAAGAGCCAGTTGATGTTGAGGAGACAGAGCGTCAGAGTGCACAGTAAAGCCACGTAGCCTTACATCATTGTTTTATGTCCTTGTTGCTGCTACTCTGCGAAACAAAGAAGAGGACAAGAAAGAGAGCAGTGATCCTTGGAGCAACAACAACAAATCAAAAAAGTCACAGTTTAATCTGTAATTTATCCTTAAATTACCTGTTCGAAATTTCTGCTTGACAAAATTTTTTTTTTTCAAGTGTCCTCTCCTTCCTTGAGTTCCTAGCTAAGACTTGAACCATTCTCTGCTTTCTTTTATACAATTTATTCACTTGGCTTAATCTTTCCATTTCAGGTCTGCCTCTGTTTATGAATAAAAACAAAAATATGGCATATCAGAATCAGCTGTTGTGCTATAATTAACCATATAATTATAGCTATTATGTCAAACTGAACTAAGAAACTATTCAATATTAGAAAATAATAGGCAATGTGTGATGTACACAGTTATATCTTAATGTTATTTTCTAAAATATCTGTGGAAGCCGATGCCACCTTTAGTCAAAGCTAAAAGCTTAGTTCCCAACTCACACTATTACATCCAACATTAGAGGTATCCTCAATGACCGTCATTGCCAAGCTTGTGTAAAAAAAAAAAATAATAATAAAAAAAATAAATAAAAAACACACAAGTGTAGTTGTTTAATTTCAACATTTTTGCCTTATACTTTTTTAATTAACAAATATTAACTTCCCCCATTTGGCTGTTATGTCTGTGGCTTTTGGGGGAATTTCCTTTTTTGCTTGAGAAATCTGCTTGAACATGAGTGTCATGTTTGCATATATCTATCACCCAAATGCTGCTTGTTACTAAATGCTATTGCTGAACATCATGTGATCACTGAATTTCCTTCTCTTCATGGTTAAGGTTAGTTGAAGATCTGCAGTTTTAGATTTATTCCTGGACATACACTATATGGTTTGCTTTTAGTATGGTTTTGCTTTTGTTCACATTTCCACAAACTTACTGGCAACACTTGTCCAGCAAATATCTAAAGGTCATTGTTAGGACACTGTTGGTTGCCGTTTAGCCATTTCCTACTTGAAACCAGCCCTTATTTATTATTAAATAAAGAACATGTGTGCCCTGGTATTCATGACATTACACTGCTTGACTTTCTGGATTTTTTTCTTTTGTTTTCTGTCGCTTGCATTGAATTGCTTTTAAGTGCTTACAACGTGGTTGCATGGGTGTGTGGGCTTTCTCATATGCCAGCACTCATGGCATAACTGACAAAACGGTGACTTTCAGATTTTTAATTTTGAGCCTGCAGTGCAATAAAAAGTGCCCTTAGTCTGTATTTATTTCACTTTGGCACTACTGGTCCATATTGCTGACCCTTGCTCCCTTGCAAATCTAAAGTGAATCTAGGAAAACAGAAATAAGCAGTGCTAGTTGGTTCCTGTTTTGGGTACTCTATCAACATCCAGGGTATGAGAAGATGGTATACATTCAGTTTATTTAGTCTAAGGAGAGGGGTATAATACTGTTATCCCAGATGACAGACTGTACTAGTGGAAACCTATGTAATAATAATTATGTAATTTCCCAGATGGATACCAAATCTTTAAACCATTTACAGCATAAGTTTTTAAAATCTGAGGCTTTTTAGTGTTGCATCTATTTTATTCAACAAAACCAGAAAAATTCATTTAAATGTAAGATTTTATTTTATTATTTACATAAGCATGTTGTTCTATAGGAGAGACAGGCACGTCATTTATCACTAATCTTGTGCAACTTTTTTTTTTTGTTTTGTTGTGGTTTTGTGTTTAAGTTACAAGAAGTAGTTAACCAAATTATAAGTCATAACATTATCCCAAAATAAAATAGTTTAAATATGTTTCCTCTTCTAAGATAAATTATTTGTATTTTTTCCTGTAAACAACCCAACTTATATAAAACATTTCATGCATTTCTTTCTCACTCTTAGTCATCAGACTCGGATGAGGCGTTGCCCTCAGGTCGCCGGGCATCTCTCGCAGACGTTACCTCGGTGGATGATATTGAGGCTCTGAGTGTGCGTCAACTAAAAGAAATCTTGGCCAGGAACTTCGTCAACTACAAGGGCTGTTGTGAAAAATGGGAACTGATGGAGCGTGTCACACGCCTCTATCACGACCAGAAAGATCTGCAGAACCTAGGTGAGACGAATACCCATGATAGACGAATGCTTGTACTATAGATTTTTATCAGAGATGTAGGTTATTGAGTCCAAATTTGATGTAGGTAACAGGAGATGAATTATATGTGGGCTGGACACACAAAACACACTTTATACATGTAATACTGTATAAAAAAAGAAACATAACTCAGTCGAGTGTTGCTAACTGCATGAACACATTATATTTAAAATAAACTTTTCATCCAAGTGTTCAAACTTGAACAAATTCCATATTTCTGAAGTAGTCCTCGAAACGTTTGGTAGGACATCAGTCCTCAGCCATGTGTGGCATGTTTATCTTGCTGTGTTTTCTTTAAAAATCAAAGTGTGCAGTGTTTGTGAGCAGCATACACTGTAGGAGATGTTTATCAAGTTAAGACGGATGTGTGTTCCTTCAAATTAGTTAAACTTTTAAAAAGCATTCAGTTACATTTTTATATAATGCCTATCCACAGTATAAACACATACAGTGTCGATTAAAAACATTTAATTCAGGATCACTGAATTAATCCAGAGAACCACCCAGCAATAGTTAAATAAATAAATAAAAAAGCTAGACTGCATTCACCTCGGAACAAAACGTACACAGAACCAAACATCCTGTACTGAAAGGTGCGAATGTGAATACGCCTACCGTTACACCCTTAAGTTTATTGTCTCATTCAAAGCAAATAGTGATCATGGTTAAAATTGGTAGCATGAAGCACTAATGTCAATCCAAGTGTAATTTGTTGGTTACTGTTATCATGTTAGGAACTTTTGAAGCAAGGCATTTTATCCAACAGGATCTCGAATACCCTTCCTTTTACGTTTACCTGTAACTAAGGTTGCCAGCAAGTGTCTTCTAATTCCTATTCAACTTAAATTTTTCCTTTTCAATCATTATTTCTCTTTTTTGTGTGAAAATCTAACGTCTGGAACATAAGCTATATCGTGGTATCATTACAGTAGAAAACAAATTTGGTTGTCAGTCTATACAAGCTGATGAAATTACTGATTAAAGCTGTCAGCTTAGCCATCCTCTAGAATATATCATATATTTAGACAGTCATTGTAAATATTTTGCAGTGTTCATTTTCCTGTATCCTCTCCCATGTTACACACAGATTCTACAGCAGCAGCCACCATGGAAGAAAACCTGTGTAAGATCTGTATGGACTCGCCAATCGACTGTGTGCTTCTGGAATGTGGACACATGGTCACGTGCACGAAGTGTGGCAAGCGCATGAGTGAATGCCCCATCTGCAGACAGTATGTGGTCCGGGCCGTGCATGTTTTCCGATCATGAACATCAGGGTTTTTTTGGTTATGGGGATCAAAAACAATTTCTCATCTTTCTCTCGTCTTTTATATAAATAGTTTCCCAGAGAAAGAAGTTCATTACCGTGCTGCTGCATTTGACTTACCAGCAGCCATTGAACTGGTTGAACTGTGAATAGAAGGGAAAAAAACAATACACTAGCAATACTTTATCTTGTGTTTAGCTCATTTTAGCGTGTGGTTTGAAACTACTGCACTTCTTACAATGCTGGATCATTACTTGGAATTATTGGATTGATTAGAATGATTAGAATTGCAAATAATTAAATAGTTTTCTAAGATATTCGTTACAAGTCCAGTTTAAACCAAAATGGCCAAAGTCTATCCATGCAAATTCACTAGATATGTGGAATGCGACATCAGCCAGATTATAAGCTCTGCTGACCAAAACCTGTTCACATTCACCAATAGTAAAGCTTAATTCTACAATTTCAGTATTGCAGAACACGAACAACACTCCCACATCCCATGATGACAAATGTAGTCTGCATAGGGTCAAATCCATGTGCGACTAGTTTGACGAGCATGATGGACCATGGTGACGGTTTGACAGGCTTGAAAAATCACCAAGTCCTTCAGAGCAGGTGACACCAAAATGTCAGTCAGTGAAAATGTAGACTGCGCCTGACGGGAAATATCTCAGGAAAACCTATCCTGACAGGATTGTCGGTGTTACTAAGGCTAGGGTAAACATGATGAAGTGTTAAGAATGAAATAATGCTTAGTTGTTTTAATAATTTTCACTTGGCTAACTTTAGCATTAGCCTTGCTACTCTTGGTGACTAAAGAGGTACTTAGACCTCATTTTAACAAATTCAGATTTAGGTTTAAATGTATGCCTCTGTGAAACATGAACGTTTCTGCCATTTAATTGTTTTATATTGACTGCAGTCTGAGCTGAACTTGAGTCTGCAAGTCTATATTTCACAAGCAAAGAATGATTTTGCTATAAAACTAAATAAAGTGAAAAGGACCGAATCCCTGTGAGAAATCTTTTCTTGTGAAATTAGACCTGCATTCGTCATACATTCTCATTGCTTTATAATATGAACGAAGACCACACGGCATGTAATAATCCATCGAAAGGAGTGTTTCCATAATTATCGATGCAAGGGAAAAATTATATCACTTTGAGGAGCAGGTGTGATGACTACAAATGTCTTAAGATGTCTAAACTTCCATTTTGCAAAAACGAGTGTGTGTGTGACATTTATGTGCACAATAATGCTAACAAACATGCAGTGCATTAGTGTTTTTTTTTTTTGTTGTTGTTGTTCCTGTCATCTAAACCTGTAAACAACTGATATGTGCTGCTGTTATCACTGTTAAACCTGTGCAACAGAACATCCAGATAATGAAAGTCCATAGTGTCTTTTATTGGTACTTAATACTAATAGACTAATAGTGTGGCAGTACAGAGCACCCTGTGGGCTTCAAGCTTGCAGTGTGTAGCAATGATGCATCAGAATCTAAATGTTTTTTTTTGGGATCGGGAGAAAGCTAACCAGGCTTCACTGGAAACAGTTTTTTTTTACATTTATAGCCTTTTAGCTTCAGGAACCGTTTTGAGGACATAGGTGAAATATTAGCAGTATTTCAGCCCTATGCACTGATGAAAGTCTAGAATACTGTGCCAAAATATGATTACTGTCTCTGTCTATGGCACTCTACGGTCTAAATGATTGCTAATACATCTCAGTGCCTTCAGATTTCTCAGATTAGTGGATTTTGAAAGTAATTTATGCTGAAGTAGTTTTGGGACGGAGAGTGCTGAAGCAGAAATGTGCCTTTACTTGTTGCAGAGCGTAGAGATGCGGGTTTATGGAAACCAAATGGAATTATGAGAAACTGTAACACCTGTAAAACACAGCACCTTAATTCATGTCAAATATTGCATGACAACTGTTTTCATATTGTTAGGCTGTTACAAACTCTTCAGTTGTTTGTCTTTGGGACATTTAGTTTAATAATCACTTTTAACAATATTTTAATCCTGGGATCTTTTACAGTTCTCAGATGCTGTAGAATAGCCAGTGCTGATTGTTACTGATTAAATAAAACCAATTTGTAAATTCATGCCTTGATTGTTTCCTTATTTCTCTACAACAGTAAGGTTATTTAGAGCCTTGGAATTATCTTTAGATTATTCAGAACGCAGAAACGGTACAAGTTAAACCAATAAACCATAACGTTAACACCACAGCCAGGTGAATAATATTGATTGAATATTGAACTGGTGACAGAATCATGGGCAAACAATGATTATTTATGCCTGTGGGGACAAAAGGCCAGCCCTTCTGGTCCAATCCTACAGAAAAGCCAACTCCAGCTATGATCGAAAATGAGCCAGAAACCCCAGTACAACAATACAGTGCACCACAGCCGGGCACATGTGGGGCCCAGCAGACAAGGAGCCCAAGGCCACAGACCAGCCCTCAAACTCTCCACACTCCAATCTGATCAAGTGCCCACAGAATGCACCAGAAAAAAAAAGTCGGATCCACGGAGGTCCCATCCCGCCATCCAAAGCACCCAAAGGATTCACCGCCAACATCCTGGTGCCAGACACCACAGCACAGACGGGTCCCACAGAGTCCATGCCTTGAGAGGTCGGAGCTGTTTTGGTGATACAATGGGGGAAGCCTAAAACCTAGGTCTTTTTAATAAGAGTGTTGTTTTTTGTTTTGTTTTTTAAGCTGTTCAGTGTATATTGAAATGCTTTGTTATATTTTTATATTTTACAAAAAACATTAATTCTTTTTGTAAATGCACATATGGTTTTGGACACAGCTTCTTGTTTTTAAGCAGATACAGTGTAAATGCAGATCAACAAAACACTGTAAAAAGAAGCTAATTTAAAACCACATACTAGAGAAATTAATTTACTTGCTAGCTTTACTGTTTGACTGTTTTGTATTAATATTTTTCCCGATTTATGTTGTCAAGTCTTGTTCTTACGTAATGAAGCTGTGGTATGACAAACAGTAGAACTAGATTATCCAGTTCCTCAGTATCAGTATGTAAACAAAAAATGTGCGCACACTTACAGTAAGTCTGAATGCTTACAGAATGTATAAAGTCTAAATAATTAAAAGCATCAATGCAAAATTCAGGTCAAAATTATTAGTGCTCTTTCTGCTTGGTAGCACCTCACTTGTGACATGCTTCATTTTTATAATAATAAATGTTATGATCTCTGAGAGGTGTGGTTTGTTTAGGTTTCTGCAAAGTCAGCATTGCCTAGATTCATATGGCGATACTTGATGATTAATTTATTTTCACGCTTTAATTAAATATTGAACGTGGCACATTGTCATATGTATCAGGTATACTAGAGAGATAAGAAACAGTAAACCATCTGGGTGGAGTTTGATGTTACAGGTTATTGTTAGTTCACTGAGCAGCTTTACACACAATAGATACCGGTGATTCAACTCCACCACATACTCAAGCAGATAAAATGAAATTCATGCATACGCACCATGAAACGATCCCTGTACTGATGACATACAAATGATAAGTTTAACGTGGCACCTGCGTCAGGCCTGTGGGAGGCGGCTTGGTTTTTAAATAAAGATTTACAAGTGTGTGCAAAAATGTTAAAGGGAATTGGATTTTCATCAAATTATAGTGGCTTGAAAACAAGAATTTTAAATATTATACATATTATCAAATATAGATGGACACCCATTAATTTAGGTCATTTCATAGGCTGAGTATTAAATCCCTTTTTAGTGAATGGGATTTAAGAAGAATACACTTAAAATATTTGGGTGTGTTTGAATACTAATAAAGTGGTCAACTGAGTATGTAAATCCTCACAACCACTTGAAAATAGTCACAGAGAAACACCAAATTGTGATGTTCTATCATTGCTCATCAGTGACATCTGGTGGATGAAACCATTTCTAATGTAACAATTCACTCTGGGCGGCACGGTGGCTTAGTGGTCACCTTGCACCTCCAGGGACCGGGTTTGATTCCCACCTCAGGTCTGTGTGCATGGAGATTGCATGCAGTTTAGGCTTATTGGTGTACCCAGATTGCCCGTAGGGTACGAATGTGTTTGTGCCCTGCGATGGATTTGTACCCCGCCTCGTGCCCTAGGTCTCCTGGGATAGGCTCTATGCCCTCCGCATCCCTGTATACAGGATAAAGCGGTATAGACGATGAGATGATGAGATGATTCCCTCTGAGATGCTAATGAGATGCTAATGTAACTAAACACTTAATATGTAAATGCAATAAGCTACTTAATGTCACTTACAAGGTTACAAATATACACTCACTGAGCACTTTATTATATACAGAACAGTAATATTACGTACGGCCTCTGCTTGCTAAGCACACTTAGTACTTCATGGAATGGATGTTGAAAACATTCCTTTCATTCTATTCAATGTTGTTATGACTGCATCAAGCAATTTATGCACGTTTTTCAGATTCACTTTCTTGCTGTGAATTTCTCGTTCTACGAAGACGTACGTCAAATGTGTTCTACTGCATTCAGATCCGGTGACTGAGAGGCCCTGGAAGAACACTGCACCGTCATTGTCATGTTCATGATTCCCGTTCGAGATGATTTTTGCTTTGTGACATGCTGGAAGTTGCCATGTAAATTGTGGCCATGAGGGAATGCACGCAGTCATCAACAATATTCTCAAACCGTGTCATTCAAGCAATGATTGATTGATTAATTTACAGGCCAAGAGCATGGCAAGAAAACATTTCCCACAGCCTCCACACATGAGACACATCCAACAGCTTGGACTGTTGACATGAAGCAGGATGGGTCTGTGGGTTAACGCTACTATCTGTGTGTCTTATCAAAAATTGAGACTCATCAGACAAGTCTTCAACTGTCCAGCTGTGGTAAATCAGTTTCCACTGCTGCCTTGGATTTCTGTTCTTTGTGGATTATGAAATACCAATTTATTGTTAAAAATGTATTGTTGGACATTTAAAATGCATTCTTGTCGTTACTTATTTTTATCTTTGAAATTCATTTATGAATGCATTTTTTTTTACCCCTTTTTTAGTTAGAACTAGTTGTAACTTTGGTTACAACTTTTGCAAAATCTCAAAATCTATTGTACCACGTTAACGCAGCACTGTGGCTTAGTGGTTAGCTCTGTGGTCTTGCACCTCCAGGGTCGAGGGTTCAATTCCTCCTTCGAGTATGTGTGCATGGTTCTCCCTGTGCTTAGTGGGTTTTCTCCCAAAGGCCTGCAGATTAGGCTAATTAGTGTTCCCAAATTAGCCTAAGTTTGTGAATGAGCGTGTGTGTGCCCTGCAATAGACTAACTAATCATGGATGAGATCAAATTCTTATCACCAATCACAAGGTGGGATTTGAGGAAAACTTTAAAGTAAAACTTAACCTCAGTTAGACTAGCAAAATTATCATTATTAATGACAATTTTATTTTATCATTTTATCATATTATTTTAATATTTTAACATAAAATGATATTATAGATGAGACTGAATTCTTATAACCAATCATAACACAGAAGATGGGCTTTATCTTTGCTAAGAGATGTGCAATTATTCTTATGTATGTGTTTAATTACATTTATAATGAATAAAACATTGCTGCAGACGGAGCTAGTACACACTCCAGACCAGTGCGTGGCGCAGAGGCGCAGAAAGTGTTTTGCCGCCCGCCATTACAAACCAAAGAAGAATAAACAAAAACAAACGTCTGTAATCCTTTCAAGCTGCATTCGTAACTCGGTTGCCTTTCCTATGTAAATTACTTTTTTTAAAATTACAATTCAATAAATTGTAATGCGGTAGTTGTTTTATATACATGTGCAAGATAAAACAGTTAGCGTTTATAAGCGCACCATGTCTCGTGTTTGTAAGAGAAAGCCCTCTGCGTGCACGAGTCAGCCTCTCAGTAACGATGACATCTGCAACAAAGTAGCGGTGATGCGGCGCGCGCTGACCTCCTGTTACGGCCCGCGTGGCAGACTAAAGCAAATTCACAACGCTGTCGGTGGGCAGGTTCAGACCACATCCACCTCAGGGGTACTGCTCAGAGCCATGACGCTCTCAGAGCCGCTGCTCAGACTGATTTCTGCAGCAGTCCTGGATCACACCGCCAGACTGAGCGACTGCGGTTTGTTCACAGGTACAGCTCCCTCACTTCAAGAGTGTCTGATACTCCAGTCTGATACCATCTACTGTATGTGACCAGCCACACCAAATCCATCTGTATTGATTCTTCATCTCTGAATAATAATCATCAGTTTCATATGGACGCCGCACGGTGGCGTAGTGGTTAGTTCTGTCGACTTATCTATTCGAGTCCCACCTTCACGTGCATGGAATTTGCATGCACTCCTCATGTTTGTTGGGTTTCCTCCCAGAGTGCACAGACATGCAGATTAGACTAATTTGCAATTCCAAATTTCCCATAGTGTGTGTATACCCTTGTGAAGGATTGGCACCATGTCCAGGGTGTGTACCCTGCCTTATGCATTGAGTGAGAGAGTTTCACATGGATAGAAGCCCCAGGTTCAATTCCTACCCAATGCCCAAACTCCAGCCACTGGATACAGTGCCGTTCCCAAGCCCGGATAAAATGAGTGGGTTGCGCCAGGAAGAGCAAACGGCGTAAAACCTGTGCGGATCAGCTGGTCTTCTATGGCGACCCCTCGACGTAAGCGGCCGAAAAACAAATAATAACTAGAGATTGGGGGAAAACAAATCTGTGGTGCATTTTTTTTGTTCGGCAATTCATGTATCACAAGAACATGACTCCAAAATCGAAAAGAAAAAAAATTTTAATCAATATATGTTTGCATTTGAGATGGTAATATGTTGCAGTTCTTTATAATCCTGTACAAACTAATTAGTGTGTTTAGAACTGTTACGGAATCTGGGGGGGAAAAAAAATGATATATATCTCGACTCATTCATTTATTTATAAAATTTGGATACTTACCCAATCGCAGTACAAATCAAATCGGCAGCTAGGTATCATGATTATATAGTATCGGTTGGTTGCTAATAGAAACTGTAAACTTTAGATATATAAGATATATAATCCCATCTTATAATATGGTGTCAGCATGAGAATTAATTCCCATGGACTTCTGGTTCCTCTCAAGGTTTCTACCGCTATGTTGTCTATGAGATTTTTTCATTATCAGTGTCACCTCTGGCTTTCTCATTAGTGATCTAAGTATACATCTACATCCGGATTTCTGCAAAGCTGCTTTGTGAGAATGTCCATTGTTATAAGCACTAAGAAAAGCCTGTGGGAAGTGAACGTGATTATGTGAAGAATGTCATTATTTAATAATTATCAGGGATAGGTAGATAGAGTACTGTATTCATCCCAAAGGGAAACTGTGTAATTGTCTCGTCAGCTACATAAAAGTTTCACCGGTATTTTATCAGAAATTGGAGTTTGATAAATGAGTTCCTGTTCAGGACCAGAAATGGAGATGGAAAACAACCTTAAATTATGTATTGGCCCATGCTGCAACAAAATAACATTTTGCTGCAACTATTAGTGCATTTTAAATATGGCACAATTCTACTTCGAAGCCACAAACTTTTTTTTTACTTGTCGCTGGATTGATATGAAATTGAAATAATTAATTCTCCTATTTAATTTTCTTTGACAGGAGTCTTCTGCCTTGGCCTCATTGAAAATGGAAAAAGGTTGGGTCTCGGGTCTGCTGTGGCAAGTCGAGTGTATAATTACTTGTTAGAGGAATGCAACCGGTATCTCAGGTCAGACGATTGCGGGTGCAAGGTTCAGGTGGATTTCAGCAGTATTCGATCACTTATGGCTTTAGCTCATACTGTGGTAGCTAGCAAACCAGCCTGCATGCTCCGCCCTGATGAATCACAACACATCACCTCTCTGACCCTGCAGGCCTTCCTTCAGTCTGTTCCTTCAGCTTCATCAGGCGTATTTGGAAGAACATTGGTTCTGGCCTTAGATGGCCAGCCAGTCAGCGATTCTGTTGTTTTGCCCGGATTGCTAATCAAAATGCCTGTTTTGAAGTCTGTCGATCTAAAGAACCGTAATCCAGGTCGCTGTAAGATCGTGTTATTCGGCACATCTCTGTCTGGTGACTGTTCTGAAATTGGAGAAGCAGCTTTAGAGATCCCGGTGGGAATAAATCCAGAGACGGTCATCTTGGAGCAGCTTTTGAAGCTCGGCGAGCGAGTGGTTCAGGACGGCGTGGGAGTGTTTGCATGTCAGAAGGTGATTCACCCCGTGCTGCAGCAGTACCTAAAGGAACACGGACTGGTGGTCATCGAGCGGCTCGGACATGCCCTAATGGAGCCCGTTGCTCAAATGACAGGTTTGAGCCATTTATTAGTTTTTTGCTAATTTTTACATAAAAATAATAAATAAAGTGGAAATTTATATATGCAAATTACAATTTATCTAATTAAATATGATGCATTATTTGTGTACTGAATAAACCTAGGAATGTTCTTTTTTGTTAATTCTTCCTTCCTCTGATCCGACCCCCCAATGAGAGAGCTCAGCCAATCAGTTCTCTCCAGGCTCTCAGATGCAGGAGGCTACAGCATGATCCAGAAATCAAACTTGCGATCTCTGGATGATAGGGCGAGCACTTTATCACCACATTGTTATAATAGTATTATATTATGAATAAATCAAATATTCACTTCACTTCACAGAATTATAATACAAAAAATACATTTGTTGATTTTGAAAGAAAATATCTTTTTCAAAATACACTATGGTTTAATGTTATTTCCACTCTGGTTAGTGTGATTTTATGGATTATTAAGGAAATAAAGAAAATAATTAGTTAATAATTTGTACATTTATTAAGAAACAAGCTTTTCAATGTACAGTGGTGAGAAAAAGTATGTCAACCTTTTGGAAATTCATTGTTTTCTGCATTAATTTGTCATAATCTGATCTGATTGTTGTGATCTGATCTTTTGATCTGATTGTTGTGATCTGATCTTTATCTAGGTCAAAGGTATTGACAAATATAATGTGCCCCAAAAAAAAAAAAAATCTGATCTTTCAGATATTATTGAGAACAACCATAACAATGAATGTGGAATGAGTGTGTTCAGTAAAGTCATGAAAGATCAGAATTGCTTGTGTTATTATTTTGGTACATTATCTTTGTCAATTTTATGACAAATTAATGCAGAAAACCTTAAATTTCCAAAAAGTTCACATACTTTTACTTGCCACTGTATATTATGTTCTGATTGTGAAAAGTGGGCGGAGCTTTAAATATACTTAAGATGCAAGAACTAAAACAGTAAAATAAAAATTTGTTTTGGAATGTTTTTCTTGTTAAAGCCTAAGAGAAGACATGTTATAAACACAATGTATCCAGAAATCATCAAATACATAAGTGCGAACGGTTTTGCTTTAACTAAGTTTTATTTACAGCCATTCTTGCACTGCTGTCACACAAGTGCTGAAATGTGTTTAAGATACTCAAAATTCACAAGGACGTTTTTTTTTTCTTCCTGTACTTAAAGCTGATCCTGCAATCACAAGACTTTTTTTGTGCAGAGGCGTATTACAAGTAATGTTAATGCTTTGAAGTTTAGAACACTGCTCCACCACAATTACAAGCAATCGTTCTACTCTGCTGTGTGTCCCAGGTGCTCTGATTATGGCGTCTGTCTGCACCCCAGTCCCAGCCAAAGCATATGGACAGATCGAGGGGCTCCATCTGCATCGGATTGGATCTAAAGAGGTTCTCCAGTTCGTTCCGTCTGGAGAGGCAGCCGTTAACACCATGGTGCTCTGTCACAGGAACGAAACCATGTTAGAGGAGCTCAAGGTTAATCAGTGTTCAATAATTCTTTTTTTTTTTAGGGACATTCAGATTCAAATCTAACAAACTTTTTAAATGTTCCTGATGGAAAAACATTGTCTTATGTAAATGTATTAAAGGTTATTAAAAAATAAGGTGTTTTCAGGATTTTCTGAATTCTTTCAAGTAAAGCAAAAACCCATAGTAAGTTGAATGTGTTTTTTTTTTTTTTTTGGCTTTGTTTCAGAAACGCTCATCTATATGGCACTAGTGAGAGATCACAGAAGATTAGGTCTTTAGAAGTCAGGTAGTGGTGGAAGGTTTACGAGAAGGCTATAAAAGAGAAACTGGAAAAAAAGTTTTTTTTTTTTTTAAATCAAGTCTATATAGCAGTATTTAAAAACCACAATGAAGCTGATTTATACCGAACGCCTTGCAAAACACATGTGGTGCATTGTTTCTTTTGCTTTTGTAGCTTGCTCGAGGTTAATGTTGTTTGCTTGAAAGGACTCACCCCATGTCTTTCTGTGGCTTTATTTTTTCATTGTTGCTGCATCGTCCCGAAGGTGACGTGTCAGAGAGCAGAGCATGTGCTGCGACTGACTCTTAAGGAGCCTTATGCATTGATTGGAGGAGGCTGCACAGAAACACTGTTGTCTGCTTACATCAAATACACGGTGAGCATATGGTTGTATTTAATTTATTCATATATACACACACACACACACACACACACACACACACACATAGATATATATATAGTGTATAGTATAATATATATATATATATATATATATATATATATATATATATATATATAGTATAATCCTAACCCATATATATATACAGTACAGACCAAAAGTTTGACACACCTTCTCATTCAGAGAGTTTTCTTTATTGTGTTCTTTATTGTGTTCTTTAGCTCAAACAAGTCTCTTCTGCTTGTTGCCTGTCCTTAGCAGTGGTTTCCTAGCAGATATTCTACCATGAAGGCCTGATTCACACAGTCTCCTCTTAACAGTTGTTCTAGAGATGTGTCTGCTGCTAGAACTCTGTGTGGCATTGACCTGCTCTCTGATCTGAGCTGCTGTTAACCTGCGATTTCTGAGGCTGGTGACTCGGATGAACTTATCCTCCGCAGAAGAGGTGACTCTTGGTCTTCCTTCCTTTCCGGGGCGGTCCGCATGTGGGCCAGTTTCTTTGTAGTGCTTGATGGTTTTTTTGACTGCACTTGGGGACACTTTCAAAGTTTTCCCAATTTTTCGGACTGACTGGCCTTCATTTTTTAAAGTAATGATGGCCACTCGTTTTTCTTTACTAAGCTGCTTTTTTCTTGCCATAATACAAATTCAAATTCAGCCTCTTTGAATGAGGAGGTATGTCCAAACTTTTGGTCTGTACTGTGTGTGTATATATATATATATATATATATATATATATATATATATATATATATATATATATTATGTATGTTGTAACCAAACAACTTCTGACCCTCTAAGACAAATATTGACAAGCATCTTTCCCCATTTCTTCAGCTACGCCATACATGTGTGTGTGTGTGTGTTTATACTGTATCTGTTTGGTTATATTCCCCACAGAGTGAGTCTAAGGTGGGTGAAGCGGCATCGGCTCTAAAGTGCTCGCGTGCAGAAGTCCTCCTTGCTACCGAGGCGTTCTGCTGTTCTCTGCAGTCTGTGGCTCTTTCTTTAAACCATGATGACCAGCACTTCCTCGTGGACTTGACTCATGCTCATTGCTGGGTTACAGAAGCTGATGCATTCTCACAAACCACAACCTTGCACCTCTGCAGCTGTGGGTTGGTAAAAGAAGAGGCAGCTCTGGAGAAGATCTTTCTCAATACGCCTCACAAGACGGCGTATCGGTCCTTCCTGCCAGCACCCGTCACGTCGGATGTCCAGCAACCCGGACTGCTGGACTCGTTCACTGCAAAGCTCAATGCCTTGAATGTTGCTGTAGAGACAGCTAATCTTGTGCTTAATGCAAGCTACATTATCAGGGATGTGAATTAATTGGACATGCTTTTGTTAAACAAGTTTTTATGCGAGACTTGACATGCAAGGTAGCACTGTTGCATGCAGTTCCTGAGTCTCAACATTAGATGGAGATATTCTTTTTGGACACATTTCGGCATTCTGTGATTTGATACTCACAGAATTGCAGAATTGCATTTTCAGAAGTATTTGTATCACAAGAAAATATTAATACTGTAATAAGGATGACTTTGATGTCTTATGTTACCTATGCACTTTATCCTATTATTTAATTATTTATTTATTTAAATACATTATCTACAGTATATAACTGATATATATATTGGACACATGCCCAGTTATGCCTCCCTCAAGTTCCTTATTGCCCCGGCTTGCACTCTGAATAGTGATCAAACCCATACTTACTGTTGACACTTTCATTTAGCCGCATAATTATTGGCACCTTTAGTAAAAATGAGTAAAAGGTTATAGAAAAAAAGATTATGGTTAGTTGGGCATTTTGTGTGGATTTGTGTGTGTTGGATCCTGCTGCACGATCCAGCTATGATTTCATTTAATATCTCTTTACTTACGTAATGGAAACTGTTATGCCATGTCACGATGGCCTACCAGTTAGCACTGTGTGGCCTTGCACCTCCAGTGTCGAAAATTTCAGTCTGTGTGTGTGTGTGTGTGTGTGTGTGTGTGTGTGTGTGTGTGTGTGTGTGTGTGTGTGAAGCTTGTGCTTTGTGGGTTTCCTCCCGGTGCTCTGGTTTCCTCCCACAGTCCAAAGACATGCAGAGTAGGCTAACTGGTGTTTCCAAATTGCCCATAGTGGGTTAGGGTGTATGCATGTGTGCCATATGATTGGCACGCTGTCTGCCTCGTGCCTGGAGTCCCTGAGTGTAGGCTCCCAGGCCTACTGCGTTATCCTGTACAGGATAAGCAGTACAGAGCATGAGTGAGGGCATGATGCAATGCCTTCTATCAAGGTTCTCAGAGGTTTTGCTTTTGTGCAAACATCTCAGATCCTCTATTGAACTTAACTTTAGATTAGGTTCTTTTATCTAGATCTATTTTTCACTTTACATTAAAAACAAAAGTCTCTATTTCATATCTGCCACAGAGCCCAGTTTGAGTCAAAGAGACAGTAGAGTTTTATATGATGTTTATATCACATAATTACCTATGAAAACATTACTGTGGGTTAGAAATGCAATGGAAGCATGTGTTTCACTGATATTCCATGACACAAAGTGTTTAGAATAATAACTGTAAATTATTATTAGTAGTAGTAATATTATTATTTTAAGCACAATATTTCTGTTTAAGGAAATGTAAGGAATTCTACACTTTGGAAATTACTGTTGGAGGAAAGTAAATAACGCCTAGTTGATATACCTCTGTTTTGTTTCAGGCTGCATCACTTTAGACCATTGTTTATTTTTTTCGTATAAAAGCATGCACACAAGTGTTTAATTCCATACACTGGATTCTACTGTGCATCCCTTTATCAGATCCATTCTTGCATATCCACAGAAATGTGGGTGCTATGGTTTGGCTCCAGTAAGTCATACACTGACTTGATGGGGGGGAAATGTTACATATTTCCCTCGGTTTATAAGCCGCTGTATGCACGGGCAAGAAACAGATCCCACATAAAACTGTTCCTTATAAAACTCTATTGACACCTTTTCTTATTTTAATTTATTAGTTTAGTTATTCTGTGAATTTGTACAATAAAAAATATCTGCAATAATAAAGTTTCACAAAGCAACAGAAGTCGAACTCGAAACCATAAAGCATGTCTTTAAGTGTTTTCTGTTTTAAATTGTGCCAAAACAGGTTTACAATGTGCAGGTGTATGCGCCTCAAAAAAAACTGCAAGGTCCCTGTGGTTTCTCTCCCAAAGTACTTATCATTCTACCAATCTGCCTCCACATGTACTTTCTTCACTCTCTCAAAGGCGTAGTCACCATTTGTTTCTCTCAGAAGGAAGAACTTTGAATTGCTTCATTCTGTATTGTTTACTGAGCAATAAGGCAATTCGACTACACAGAAGACTACATTCTGAACTCTGAATGCTATTGTGCTTTTTAGACATAATCAAACAAAATGCATTTATATTCGGAATAGCTTTCATTCAAATCTCCTCTTTTCAAACTATTTATATGCATTCAGACATGTCATGCATCAAACATTATAATTTTACCTCCTCTTCTCCTTCTCCAATTGCAGCCTGGAACAACTTAAAGGATCTGTGCAATAAAGTAATGGAAACATAAAGTAATGTTTATGGATTCAATAGCTGCTTACTTCCTCTTGTCTAGTTACACTGACTTGTAAACAGGTTCTGTATATTAAAAGAGCTTCACTGAAATGTCACTTTGTATATGAGATTATGGTGTTTAAAAAATCCAGCAACACTGCTTTAAGGGATACATTCTTCCCAGTATTACACCCACAACCTTCCCACTAGCATGTAATCGCTATGCTGTCCAAGAGACAAACAGCGGTGCCATTCATGTGCCACTGAAATTCCATTTACAAATACATATCTGAAGAAAAAGTGGAAAACATGCAACAGAAGACATGCAAAAAGTAAATAGGCACCACTCATTCCTCTTCTTTTTATCAGATATAACGATCTCTATTAAGAACATATCTTATTCATTCATTAATCATCTATACCGCTTATCCAGTACAGGGTCATGGGGGGCCTGGAGCCTATCACAGGATACATTTTGCACGAGACAGGGTACTACCTGGACTCACACACACACATATACATATAGACATTTATATGTAACTGTCAGAGGAAACCAGAGTAAAACTCACCTCACCAAGCATTGGGAGAACATGTAAACTCCACGCCTTAGACCCGGGGCAGGCCACAGTTCTAGAAGATATCTAAATAGAAGATAATTTGTTGCTGTTCTTTGCTTAATTTTGAATCTTTCCATCTTTAAATGAGGGTCGTTCTCAACAAATCGTCGAACAGCATGATGCAGAGGGCTCAGACTAGCCAGGTTGTGATGCAGTTGATGCCCAAACTCTACATTACCAACAGTCCAGCCTCCTTGAATATTTTTAGTTTTAGTTTTCACTTTTAGCCCAGCTTAATGGTGGGTATATTAAAATCTAAAAAGAAAGAAGAAATTATGGTGCATCTATTCATCCAGTGCCAGTATATTCATATACTACTTATCCTGGAGGCTATCCCAGTCGCTGTGGGTCACAAGGCATGGTACAACTTGGATAAAGTGCCAACCCCTTGCAGAGCACAAGCATACACACCCATATACCCAGTCAGACACCATAGCCTACAACATATTGTCTTTGGACTGTGGCCATGCAAACTCAATGTACACAGACCAGAGGTGAGATTCCATCCCCCCAACTCTGGAGGTGTGAGCAACACTACTAACCACTAAGCCAATATGTTGCCAATTTTTATTAGTGCATACATTATATTCTAAAATAAAACTATGGGTATCTTTTTGCATTTTATGTCTGTGTATGTGCATGTTTTAATTATTTTAATAAAATGTTAATTAAAACCTATCTACATTTATTGAACAGAATTTTTTGCTTATGGAACCATCCTCTGTATACCAGAATATTCTAGAGACAAATATGAAGCCATCTGTCTAACAGCTTAAGCTTGGCAGAAATTGGGTCACGCAACAGGATAAAGCACTCCAGGAAATCTACATCAGAATGGATCAAAAATAAATTAGTCAATGTTTTGGAATGGCCTAGTCAAAGTCCTGATCTCAACCCAATTGAAATGCTGTGGTGGGACCTTAAGAGAGCTGTTCATAAGCGAATGGCCAAAAATTTTAATGAACTGAAGCAACGTTGTAAAGAGGAGTGGGCCAAAATTCCTCAATCATGTGAAAGACTGTAGAAGGTATAAAATATTGCCAACATGTTTTTTTTTTTTTTTGGCTCTTTCTTTTTGGCTTTACTTTTGTTAAATAAATAATGGCACAGTGAAAACAGTTATATGCTGCTGTTTGTTAGAGGTTGCATTTGCCTAATACTGATGACCTGCTATGATCAGATGATTTTTATGATGTTTTTACACAAAAACACTTAGACTTGAAAGATGGGGTACTTGAGTGCAATTTATACTGTGATATTGACTGAAAAATTACAAACCTGTTACCCAATTTACAAATTAAAACTAAAACAATTACTCATTGATCACATTCATTCTCTATACCACTTATGTTGTACAGGATCATTAAGTTATGATAGAGATGAAACAATCAATCGGCCAGTTTGACTGGCCTTGGTCGGTGATCAACCTCAGATATAAATGATTCTGTCCCGAGCACAGAAGATTCCGAGTGCGGCAACAGAAAGGCATTTTTATGGTGTTACATTATTAAAAGTCTCCCATCTGCCTTTTTCTCCAAACTCTGCAAGTGACTTGTTCTCAAATCCACTCAACACACGCTTACACCAGTCTCAAAACACTGCGAGTGTTAATTAGACGCCCAGAGATACGCACTGCACATTTAAATGTAGCTTTTTTAATGTAACTTAATTTAATTCATAGTTTGTATTAGAAGCGGGTTTGTAATATTTAAATTTTTTTTTTTTATGAGAAAACTAATGTTATAAGGTAGGGACCACATTTAACTAATCACCAAAATTTTTAAAGGTTTAAAATGGTAACAAAATCAGGTGAAACTGTAATATCGAATCAACATATTTATAAAATCGTGATACTTATAGAATCGCAATTTTAACCGAATTTGCACCCAAGTATCATGATAATATGTATCTGGAGGTGACTGCTGATTCCCATCCCCAGTACACAGTGTTGTTAACTGCAGCGTTTTACATAATTCTGTTTTAGTAAAGTGTACTTTGTGGGCTTTATGTGTGCTGACAAATCACAGTTTGTTAGAGCGACCGTTATTTGCCACTTTCCATACATAAAACTCCCCTCTTTGTCTTCCTCAACTAATTCAATTCAGGTTTTAAATCACTTTGGCTGAATCCCAATTGTCTCCGTTTTTAATGTGTAGGGCACTAGTTAAGATGTTACAGCTATTACGTCATCGCCCCCGTGTAGGGTACCTACATCGGGAAACATTCCGGATTTACTCGATCGCTTCCACCGCACGCGACTTCTTTGTGCGACGCGTTAGTTGTAGTTGTGAGGGTTGGTCTCATTGTGGATCGTCCAATCATCTCATAGATAGTGTTACACGTCACGAGCAGGTGTAACCAATCAGATGCGACGACTGGCTCCCACCGCCAAGCTTGGGTGCAGAGTTCGGCACTCAGGAAGTAAAGCGAGGGCCTGAGGAGTTCAGGCTGTCCCTGTCAAACACAAAGAGTTCTCAGTTGTATTTTTATTTGTCAATTTTGTTGGGCAAAAAAATTGGGATATTTTCGCTCGAGGGAGGCCACGGATTCTACTAGAGGTAATGTCGGTTTGGGTATGTTTTTATACAGAATGGGAATAGCGAGCGAACTTTAATTAAAACGCATCGTCTTGGATGGGAAAAGTGCTCGCGCGCTTATCGTGAACGCGCAGCTTGAGTGCACGTCGTTTGACATTTCTGTGCGAACTCAAGATTAATTGACACGGAGTGTAGTTTGAACGCGAATGGCTAGCGCTTATTTATTCTGTTATTGCACTCGAGTTAGCAGCATCACTTTGCACAGCTACGACACAGTGCGCTGCAACGAAACTGGTTCATTTGCAAAGTTTGGTATTATTATTATTATTATTATTAAATGCACAAATAAAATGAAATAAAGCTGCTTTCTCATGGTGTGCTGTGGGAATTAAACTAGCGTGGAGTCTGTCATTTTCCCCAGTGCTCAGGCAGGACAATGAGTGTGTTCAGTGTTCATGACTGTGTGTTCAGTGTTGTGTATGCTTTTGAGGTTATGGCTCAGGGCTTGCACGCACCACGCAATACTGAAAGCAAAGAGCCCGAGCTCTTATTTCACCCGGGCGTTGTTCTGTAAACTTTGCAATTTGCACATTTCCGCTCCGTATGTGTGTGTGTGTGTGGGGACACGGGCATGTTGATTAGAGTTTGCGCTCCTGTCCTGCAGCAGATGGTTTATTTCTGCGTCTTGACCTTGAAGAGAAGGTACACGCCAATATCTCTGTCTCTATCTATCTATAGCTCAACTTGTCGCACTATTCTTACTCAGACTTGCTTCTGCAGGGACATTCTTAGATAAATACCTGCTGACTCAGTGTTATTTCATAAATATCCACCTCCTCCCTGACTGACTTGGTTGTTTAAAGGAACAACATGTCTAAACCGGACAGCAGTGTGTTCATGTCAACACAAGGACCAGGTCACCGTGGGAACAAAGCATGAGAAAATGCTGTTAACGAGCTTACAGTATGTGAAAAGACTTGAGTATTCTTTGTGTCTTTTGGGGCGGTACGGTGGCTTGGTGGTTAACACTGTCGCCTTGCACTTCCAGTTCGATTCCTGCTTCGGATCTGGAGTGGAGTTTGGTGGGTGTCTCTGTGGGCGTCCTTCTACTACTCCGGTTTCCTCCAACAGTACAAAGGCATGCTAGGTGCTCCTAATTGGCGTTCCCAAATTGCCCGTAGTGTGCGAGTGTGTGTATGTGGGTGTGCCCTGTGATACATTGGCACCACTTCCAGGGTGTATTGCGCCTCGTGCCCTAAGTCTCCTGGGATAGACTCCAGGCTGCCCGCGACACTGGACACAGGATAACGCGGTATAGAAAATGAGTGAGTGTGTATTTTGTTTTAGTGTTTTCCCCAAATGTGCATGATGGTCATTAAAAAAAAAAAAAGAATAAGGAAGACTGTCAGAAGAATTTTCTTCTTTGTAATCAAAATATTGTTTATGGTAATTTAGCATAGACAAAAAGCCATTTCAGATATTTCCACTGGTTGAATTTGATCCAACAGAAGATCAGATCATCAAATCAGGGCTGTTACTGGGAAACGTGGTGGTGTCACTCCGTGACGTTTTCATGTGGCATAATGAGGTTCAGCATTTGGCAAACATTCACCTTTATTACTAAGTAAGTCAATATAGGATCCGTATCTGGCATCCCGTTCTCAAAGCCTTTTAAAGCATATATTACATTATATCGTATTGAAAATATGGAAAATGGATCAGGTGTATCCTAACTGGTAGAGGGTATCCCAAAAGTCTCCATACATAGGGGAAGTTAGAATTTGTTTACTTTATGTGCAGAACATATCATATGGTCGACGTTTCTTCCTAAACACACACTGAGAATTTATGTTAACACATCTGGTGTTATGCATGTAATTGCACTTTGAATCCTTTCTGATTGTGACAGCTTCCTGATCCAGCCATGAGATGATTTCAATGCATCCTTATTTATTCAAAGGCATTTGTAAATACTATATCAAAAGAAACAACAAAAAATGTGTGTGTGTATAATTTGTACTGAGTATAAAAAGAATTATATTATAAAGCAGCAAAGAGTTAAGTTTCTCATGTGTATGGAGACTTGGAAGGCAGTCACTTGGAAGGAGGATGAAGCCAGCATTGGGTCGATGTTAGTTTATACTGAGAGAGGTTAGTTTTTTTTCCTCTGATCTGCATAACTTTGTATTTAAAAGCAGGAGACTGAAAGCTGTATTGTTTTACCGGAAGCCTGTTTGTCATTGAATTGCATTTCGAGTAATTGGTCATTGAGTTTATTGACATCGTCTCCTGGTGTAATCTGAAAGTGCCCTTATAACTCGAACATCAGCATGTTCAAAGCCTTTTCTTTTTTTATTAATTATCGTTATTTCTAATCACTTTTTGTTCATCTCTTCATTAAACTTTTAACTAATGAGCTTTTGAGCTGATTATAATTTTTTTTTTTTATTCTGTCAATGTGACTTATTTATTTGTTTTAATCTTCATCCATTCATTATCTGTACACATCCTAGAAGTGTTTGTTGTGCATTTTTGGTTTGGTTTTGGTTCATTTTGGTTTGTTTTATCACAGAGCTCCATTTGAACAGTTTTTTGAGCATCTATTAGGCAAATGTGGTAGCGTGACTTCCTCTTGGACTGTTAATGATCGAGAGGATTTTTCAAAAAGCTGTGTTTGTGCTATTTCAAAATACTTGCAGATGCAGGACAGGATTTTTTTTTTCAGTATTCCAAACCTTTGTTTGTTCCTTTACTCTGTTTGTTGATGATTAAAGTGAACCATGTCACATGCAAACCTTGGTGATTTTTTTTTTTTTTTTTTTTTTTTAATGCCATGTTTAGGCTTCATGCAACCAACGAACACCTGCATACGACGAGAGTTTGTTCAGTCGCATAAGAAATGTATAAACATTGCCAGTTGTAGAGGATTAGATTTATAACATGTTATAGAAACCTGAATCTGAGATGATCTCTTAATATCATACGGTTTCCTGCTGGTCATCTCATATAATGGTTTTTAGGGAGAAGAGAAATGATTTTGTCTAAATGTAGTTGCTAGTTCCAGCAAATAGCGCTCAAGCACCCTGAAAATATGCAGCCATTGATGGTAATCTTTTTTGTATTGATTAGGCTGTTGTGGTCATTGAGGACATGCAAGTCTGAATATAGATGTAATGCCTTTGGCTTGTTGGCTTTCAGTGCAGATTGTGAGATTTAAGGCGGACATCTGTTGATCCCTTGCAGGCAGACTGCACATTTAATCCCTCATGTAGAGGCGAAGGAAAACGAGACCCCCACCAGGAGCTCGCAGTGTCTGTGTGACAGGTGCCCAACCCTGTCTGCTACTTGGCACCTCGGGATTATGTCCACATTTGTGATTAAAAAAAAATAAAAATGGGTTGAGTGAGCTGCTTGGTGCATAGACTCGCCTGAACATTTTACTGAGCAGCTGCTTAAATTTTACTGCCTTGTGGCTTATCTCCATCCAAGATATTATTTTGTGCAAATCATGTAAACCTTTGGAGCTGCATATTCGTCTGGGAATGACAGCACGCCTGAAGAAGCCCTGTGCGTCTCTTTTGGCGCCATTTCACAGCTGTTGAGCTCTGTGCTCTGTACTCCATTGTCACTGTAACGCATCCCATGAGACACTGTGCTGTTTTGGCGTGAGTGTGTGCATATGAGCGCAGAGAAAGAGAACATAACCTCCATTCACGTTGCTACATTACACATTCCATTCTGGGGAAACAAGCTCCAGCGGTGAGTTTCCTGGCTGCTTCAACCCCATGTGATGCCATTGTGCTTTGGGATTCTGCTAGTCAAGTAATTTAACAGCAGGCAATCCTTCAGACATTGCATGTTGATGTGATTAATGTCGGGGAATAAAAGTCCTACCCAGGATGCTTTTTGCATTTTGCTTGGAAGATGCACTAGAGCTTTTTCATTTCGCTGTGTTTGTGAGCTTCTTTTAATCTGTCTGGATGAAACAGTAATGTTAGACAGGGATATTTACATAATAAATAAACCAGAACCGATATTGGACCTGCTGTATTTGACTCAGTTTTGTAGCATTCATTTCTATTCCCGCGCCTGCAGTTATGACAATTCAAGATTGAATTGTTTTTCTTGTTGCAAGTGAACTGTTTGAATTCTCAAAAGCCGACTGAGTTTGTGTGAACTGAGTTTATCTCGGTCCACATTAAAGTGGTAAACGCACCATCGTCTGCAAGAGCGTGTCAACAGTTAACGTGCTGCTTTGTCGTTAGACTCGAGGCAAAGTTGCGTCCTGTATTCACGCGCAGCATGTTCTCGTGGTATGAACTCTTATCTGATCAGCCAAGAAAATATGTGAAATATGATCAGTACCGATTCTATCCGAGATGTCTAAAATGTGTTAAATATTTGTTGTTTTTACAGTAGGGCTACACTGTACAGGCAAGATCACTGGTTTAGCCTGTGTATTGTTGTATTGATTGTACTGCTTTGTATATGTTGATATTGCAACTTTTGCATGACATTCACAAACACTAGCTGAAGCCTGATTAAAATCGAGATATTTGTAGCACACAGAACGACTCTGACTAGTACTAAGGTCCTTCTGAGCATTAAAGGAGCTTCTAAAGTGCTCCTGACAGTTTGCGTGTTCAGCTGTTCTGAGCTGTCTGTTTAAAATTTCTCAAGAAATGTTGTGAAGTGCTCCAGCATATTTCACTTTCTTCTACTTTTTTCCGTTCTCCCAGTAATAGGTTTGTGTGCCGGCCTGGGAACACCCGACATACAGCGAAACCTCTCCACTGCAGTCCTAAAAACTATGTGCTTTCCTGTACAGAAATTATTCTTTTGCACTTTTACAAAATTTCACTACAGTATGTAGCTATCCAGCAACTTGATCAGTTCATCTCAGAGAGTTTTTCCTTGCTGACCTCTGGCATCCAAATTAGCAAAAATTTTGTACATTTAAAAATTATATCTAGAACTTTCAACATTTCTGCAAAACTCCTTTTAAGAATAAACTCATAAAACTTTATCATAAAGTCATAAATATTATAAAGTCATAAAGTGTTGTCATAAAACTGAAACTTAGCCAAAGCTTGACATTTACTGTTTGATGAAATGTCACTTTTTAGACATTAAAATAAAACATCCCCTGCTTTTTTTTTTTGTCCTTTTTCTGTTTTTGTATTGGCCATGGTTTAAACAAGCCAATTAGTTTTTTTTTCCTCCTATTGTGACCTCATAAATGAAGAACCCAACTTACTAGATTGTTGCATAGCTCCAAGAGATTTCGGCCCAGAAGTAGCTAATTTACATAGACACTGAAATGTCGTATTTGTAGGAGGAGTGTGATACGTTTGAGGTTTTACAATGCATGATTTCATTTCAGTTGATATTTCGCCTTGAGCATTAACACACACTTAACTTGTTAAATAAAAGAAATAGTAAAATATGGGACTTTTATTGCAGACTGACTGCTGGCTCTTTTACTCTCTGTCAGATTTGAAAAATTCATAAAGAATTATTCCATTTTGTTTTGATTGGTACTGCTCCTGAGTTTATGTTAATGTGTAACATTCATTGAAGAAAGCGTGTTCAAATTCATCTATAAGGCATTATAAAATAACACAATCATTAAAACAGAATGAAAATAAAGAAAATAATTAATGGTCCCTGCCTTAGTTCTTAATACAATGTATTGCCACTTTCGCATCAATGGTAGCTTGTAAAATTGTGTGATAGTTGTGCATGTGATAGTTATTTTCTCAGGTTGTAAAGATGGCCGTAAATTCTTGGGTTCTTTTGCATGATCTGCATTTTTGAGATCCCCCACCCACCCCACAAATTATCTCAATGATCTTAAGGTCATGAAACTGTGATGATACTCCAGAATCTTAATTTTCTTCTGTTACTGAAGGGTCGTCTTGGCCTTGTGCTTCAGGTCATTGTCATGTCGGAAAGTGCATCCAACGCTCAACTTCTGAGCTGATGAATGCAAAATGGCCTCCAGTATTTATGGAGGCTGTGTATCAGTATGGCCTCCATACTGATAACATGCTGAATTTATCTTGCCATCAATTTTGACAAACATTTCCTGTGCCCTGTATTGTAATCTTTGCT
Source organism: Clarias macrocephalus (assembly GCA_011419295.1). Taxonomy (NCBI): domain Eukaryota; kingdom Metazoa; phylum Chordata; class Actinopteri; order Siluriformes; family Clariidae; genus Clarias; species Clarias macrocephalus. The sequence continues at coordinate 657 of JAAGKR010008139.1, read as the reverse complement.
GGTCTCCCTGACCGTGGTTTTCGTTGTAACAGAATCCCTTAATTTCTACTTCTACTTTTTCTTTCTTTGAGTTGCCTTTTCTGTAAGATCTTTGACAGTTCTTTGACAGGTCTTTGGTGAGTGCAGATATCCAGTGCAGGATTTAATTTTCTCTCTCTCGGCTGTTTATACATCAACACTACTGACACTCAAACAAGTTAGAGGTGTGGAAACCTACCTTTAACAGCAATTTAAATCAACGTCTTTCAACTTACAGTATGTGTATATTATTATCAATGCAAACATTTAAAGACTAAGCTTCATACTATCGGGCTTTTTGCTCAGCTGCACATAGACTGTGGAATGCTCTCTCTGAGTATCTGAGGACGCCACAGACTGTTGATGCTTTTAAATCTGGTTTTAAAACTTATCTTTTTATCAGAGCTTTTGGGTCGAATTAATTTGTAGCACTTTGAGAATTGCTTCAAATATAAAGTGCATTATAAATAAAATTTATTATCATTATTAAACATTCAAAGCTATTTAAACTTTAGATCAGATCACTTTAAGTGATTTTTAGTTATAATTTTTATTTTTAAAAAAGGGCTCTCACAATTATATAATAATAACTGGCCACAGCTCACCACCACACTAGTATTTAAAAAAATAAAATAAAAT